>CM044006.1:89477726-89525148 GCA_024085815.1 Flaveria linearis | reverse complement strand
AATATCTACATTAATATTCTTTACAAACTGTTACAGATTAATATTCTTCACAAACTGTATCAAACTATGCTAGTGATGTAGATTATGACAAGTTTAATGATAAAATAACTACATGTTGTCGGTTGTTACCGGTGGTCAGTGAACCACCAAAGTAATAGACTTATGGGTATGTCTAAACGACGCAAAAGTAGTTAAGTTCTACGAAAAATGGTCCACGTGTTAAGCATTGATTGATTTTTTTATAATAAAATTTTGTAACTCTTCTAAAAAATAAGTCAATTATTTTGTTGATAATATATTTTTTAAAGTAGGTGATGTTCAGGTTTTCTAAAATGGAAATACAAAGTACACTCATCCAATTCGTTGTTTAAGGAAGATACGTAATCTGCACCCCACCACACTCACTACCCGAACTGAAGGGAGCCAACTCACCCAACTTCTACAAACCTTTCTCCTCACTCTTCGCAAATACACACTATCAAACCAAAGACATTAGACATATTATTATTCACATAATTTTACTCTCAACCAATAACATACAAACATATCCGGTAAAATCACACCTGACACCATCAAACAAACAATAATCCATATCTCATAAGATAAAAATACTGCTATCAATATGTGACAGAACATCTGGTTATAATATTAGCATCAACTAATAATCTTAGTACAACTAGTTAAGATTAGTTACTCATAACATGTAAATATGAGCAGGTTATGGATTTTAGTTTAACTTTGAGAAAAATTCTTAGAGTTAAGATATGAGGTTTTTCTAGCAATAGGTTTCCTCCTGAGTAGGTTAAGGGTACGGTCAAACAGGAATCAGACAGGTGGCTCCGATTATGATAACATTTATTATTTAAAGCAGGGTCGTACGTTTTGTTTAAGAAAAAAATATAGCACCAAACAAATAAAATAAAATGCATGTTGTTGTTGATGAAGAAGATGACTTTTCATCCACCATAGAAAGCAGTTACTTGAAGAAAGTCCCATTTCACCAAATCTACCCTTAAACAAATCCATCATCCTCAATGTCTATGTGTTTCTCCATCATTATATTCTCACCACCACCATCACCTTCATCTCCATCTCCCTCACACCTCTCATGCATCCCCTTCGCCGGAAAGTCTCCCTCTTCTCCACCTACACCGCCGCCATGAAGCACCGTAAGAACAACAATCTTTCGGTTTTCGTCGTCGTATTCTCTGTTATCCTATTCGGGTTCTTCATGTACAACGAAGACGTCAAGTCCATCGCCGAATTCCCATTCTCCAGGCCCAAAATCGGAGCCCGTGAAGACCCTGTTCACGGCGGTGACAGGGTGGTCGAGATCGATTCGAGGACGACGATTGTTGTTGAATCGAAAACAGAGGATGATCAGATGATTGAATTGCCGGTGAAGGCGGTGGAGGAGGAGCAGAAGATGATGAGGAGATCGAATTGCCACCGGAGGAATGCAATTTGTACGATGGCAATTGGTGTTTGATGATTCGACTCACCCCTTGTATAAAGAAGATCAATGTGAGTTTCTTACGGCTCAGGTGACATGTATGAGAAATGGAAGAAAAGATTCGATGTACCAGAGTTGGAGGTGGCAACCTAAAGATTGTAACTTACCAAAGTAAGATTTCTTCTTTCTTATTTCTTCTTCAATCATTTTTATGAAGAAAACAGAGGAAGTGCAGGTTTACAGTTGAAGTTGATCTGCGCTCTGTTTTGTGTGAATTGAAGGTTTAAGGCGAAATTGTTGCTGGAGAAACTGAGGAACAAGAGGCTTATGTTCGTGGGTGATTCGTTAAACAGAAATCAGTGGGAATCAATGGTGTGTTTGGCTCAATCAATCATTCCTCCAGGAAGAAAGAGCTTGAACAAAACAGGGTCTCTTTCAATTTTCAGAATTGAGGTTTGTCTCTTTTATATCTTGATTTATTTAGCAAGGTTTCCTAATTAAGATATGAATATTAATAGATAAGATCATTACATAAGTATGAAAACTATTTAGCCACAACACAATTTAGGAAAGAATATGATTGGTTGTTTGTAATTATGCAAGGTTTAAAGATTTGACTTAATTTATTAATCTAAATCATCATAAGCATTTCAATATTTTGATATGCAACTGAGTATTATTCTTCTCTCTCATAGTTACGTTTGAATTTGTCAATTACTAGGATCTTCTTATTAAGTTGATGAATTAGGTGTTTATAGTGGATTCATAATGTATGGTAATGTGCTGCTACTCAAATGGTTGAGATGTCTAGTCGTATGGTTGATATTGATAAAGTTTTAAGAGTAGTTTTTGAAGATGTGTGGATTATATGTTTTAATGAAAAAGTTGATGACTGATATCGTAATCATTTCTCGTGAAAAGATATAGGCTTTGGTACCATTTAATGAATGTTGCTGTATCATTATTAAAATATCGACATTTGAAAGTATGGAAGATACAAGATGTGACAACTAATTAATTTTGTATCCCCTACATTTTTTATTAAACTCAAGTTGGGCATTTAAAGCTTATTTTGAACATTAAAAGATTGAATTGAATATTATTTGCAGGATTATAATGCAACGATAGAGTTTTATTGGGCACCATTTTTGGTAGAGTCAAATTCAGACGATCCAACGATGCATAGCATATTGAACAGAATTATAATGCCTGGGTCCATTAAAAAGCATGGTAAAAATTGGAAAAATGTTGATTATTTGGTCTTTAACACCTACATTTGGTGGATGAACACCTTCACCATGAAAGTCTTGTGAGTTATCTATCTAAATCTCTCATTTAGAAAAAGTATTCTTAAGAAAAACATATTGTTGATAGTTTTAAATTTAGTCCTTAATAGTTTTTTATATAATATTCTAATTATAAAAGTTCAATGATATAGGAGGGGATCGTTCGATAAAGGAGATACAGAATATGATGAGGTTGAAAGACCATTGGCGTATGCAAGAGTTTTGAAGACATGGGCTAAATGGGTTGATAAATATATTGATCCGAACCGAACAACGGTTTTTTTCAGCAGCATGTCTCCTCTACATATAAAGTATATTTTCTACTTTTATTGTTAAAAATTTTAAAAATAGAATCATGTGAATAAACTAAAAATATATAGTAGATGGTACGTTTCAACCAACCAAGAGGATATTAGTTGGAAGTTGAGGTGACTTTTGGGTATGATTAGTTATCAAGTAAACTTTATTTATTTATTAATATATATTAATTGATAATAAAGCTTGTAAACGTTTCTTGTATAAATTATACAAGCATTAGAAGTTACGATAGATTATTGTTTATAAATTTGGAAATTTTGCAGGAGCTTAGATTGGAACAATCCTGACGGAATAAAATGTGCAAAGGAGACTGGTCCGATCCTTAACATGTCTATGCCGCTAAACGTCGGCACCGATTGGCAGCTCTTTACGGTTGCAACTGATGTGATAAAATCGATGAAGCTCCCGGTCCACTTCCTGAATATAACTTCACTGTCAGAATACCGTAAAGATGCCCATACTTCTGTATACACCATCCGCCAAGGCAAGATGCTAACAGCTGAGCAACAGGCGGACCCCAACACCTACGCTGATTGTATACATTGGTGCCTTCCTGGTTTGCCTGACACATGGAACGAGTTTCTTTATACTCGTATCATTTCTCGCTCTTGATGGTGCAAGCCGAACACTTACTTTCACATAGGCATTAAATTTCCAAATTTCCTTTTGCATACCTTGTATCTTGGGGCATGCCAGATTTATATTTTTGTATTTTATTTTTTATTTTTTATTTTTTGTTTTGAAATTTTTGTTGTAGGCGTTTGATCACAAAGCAAATTAAAAATTGTCCCAAATGTACAATGAAGTGTTGAAGGATGAAATAAATGAATGCACAAATTGTAAGTAGGTGTGTATTATTTCAATCTAATGTTGGGGCCAATAAGTAGTGTTATGTAATGCGAAACAAGGGCATGATGGTGATGACAACAAGATTTGAACCCGATGTACATAACAAGTCAATTTAATGGTTTTTATATATGTTATGGTTTTGCTTTTTATGTATGTTTTGTTCTTTTTATTTATTTTGTTTTAGATTTGATCAAACCATAATAAGTGAAATAAAGTATAAATAGCGTCGGTAATGTATTAGCTTTTATATAATATGAAGTGGAGAAGTTGAACTGGTTATGGAAAAAACCATATCAATAAACTATAATGCTCATATTGAATGTGCATACTACATAAAGCAAACAAATGATTCAAAAAATAAAGGTACAAAAATCAAACGGAAATACAGATTAATTGTGGTTTCTAACCACTAGATTAAATTCTCCGACGTATGACTCACTACTTGTATCATTTTTATAGAGTTTTACATGGATGTCTCTGTAGTTTGGGGCAAATTACGATTTTAACTAACAAATCCAAAATTTTAGAAATTCAATTCCCATTTTTACTTTCTGTTAAAACTATTAATGTTTTTTTATTTTTCAATTCATTTCTGTTTTTTGTTGTGTTCTTATGTTGAGGGCTGGTTTGTCAATATTTGAAAGATGAGGATTGTAGCTGATCATGTTGATAAGTTCAAGGGCTGGTGGTGTGCAGCTGTGTTGATATTTGGCTTTAAACGGGAGCTAGAAGGTTCTTTGAGATTATCACAAAGAGAAGAGAGTTTTGAGATCTAGGGTTTTCTCATCTGTTTCAAACCCGTTTTTTCATCTTCTTGGAGATCTTCTGCATAATCAGTGAAGTCAAGCAACTCATCGTTGCTTGTCTTAGTAGCCTGTGTTTCAGTTTTCTCAGTTGATGTATTTTAACTCAGATTCATTCTTTGAGGATTAGATCTCTCCGCAATCAGAGAGATTTGATCTTGGTTTGTAACTGCAGTTATTGTTTTGTTGATCATTGAGTCCAGAAAAGTTAATATGGTATCAGAGCCATGTGCTCTTGATCTCTGAGGTTTTCTGGATTATTCGCTGACCCTTGGGTGTTAGGGTTTCACACTGTGTTCATCGATCACAGTTTGGGGTTTTTGGATTTCTCTGTTGACCATCGCACTGTGTTCGTCGATCACAGTTTGAGGTTGTTTGGATTTCTCTGTTGACCCGTGATTTTTTAGGGTTTTCTCCCTTTGTTCACCGATTTGGTCTTTTGGTTGTGCAAACGTCTCACCGTGGCTACATCGAGCACGAGTGATTGAGTTTGCATAATCTCGCTGGTCTGTGTTGGGTGTTGTTGATTCAGGTCTGAGTTTCTGAATCGAACTATTATCATCTTACTGGAGTAAAGACTACACAACCCTAAGTGAAGGTTGTGTAGAGATTGCTGAAAAGTTCCGCTGCTGTAACTCGAAAGAGGTTATTGTCTGGTATTTTCTTGTTGTGGCTTCTAAAGTCCCTTCCTAGGGCACCCCTCTGTAAGGTGTAATTCTTCCTTAATCTTGTCTTGATTTCTTTCATTTCATTGCATTTTAGGCATTATTGGGCTGGGCTAGATGGACCAGTATTGATTATCTGTCTGACTTGTGCATATCATATTTTACATTTTTCTTGAGTCTCTGCTCCTCCTTTAACACCTGGCCAGTCATTTTATTGACCGGGTATCTGGTCCCTGAAGGAGTTTCGCAGAGTCTCACTTCTTTGCTGTTGATTGTTGTGTCTTTGTTTGTTTTCATTAGTTGTTCTAAACTGTATTGTTATGGCTTTGGTTGATACATCCCCCACCTTGATTAGTAGTTTGGACTTTGGTGACCCTTTATATCTTCACCCCAGTGATACAGGTTCTCTTACTTTAGTGTCGGTTAAACTAAAGGGTACTGAAAACTATAATGTGTGGGCTAATGCTATGGAACTTGCTCTTCATGTTAAGAATAAATTTGGATTTGTTGATGGTACATGCATTAAGTCCACTACTGATGAGGTCCTTGGTAGACAATGGGATAGGTGTAATTCTGTAGTGTTGTCATGGATACTCAACTCGTTTTCTGAAGAACTATTTGTGGGTCAAATTTTTTCAAAACTTGCTTCTAAAGTATGGACTGAGTTAAAAGAAACATATTCAAAAGTTGATGGTTCTGTGACCTTCAAATTGCATTAACAAATTAATAACCTGAAACAAAATGGTAATTCTCTTTCAGAATACTATCATAAGTTGTCCTCCATGTGGAGACAGTTAGATGTTCTAAATGACTTACCTATCTGTACTTGTGATGCCTCTGATAAGGTATCAAAATATAATCAGAACTTACGGTTGATGCAATTTCTAATGGGTCTTGATGATAAGTATTTACCTTTGAGATCCACCATTCTTTCAAAAGAACCTTTGCCTTCTGTTAAGGCTGCATTTTCCTTAATATCAGGTGAGGAATCTCATAGGGAAATAACCTCATCTCATATGTCACAACCTACTGCTTTTGTTACTAAAAGTACTGTGGTAAAAAAGAATCCTAATAATAAAGGTACCACTCTAAAATGTACTAATTGTAATAAAAATGGTCATACCATAGAAAAGTGCTTTGAAATTATTGGGTATCCTGCAAACTACAAGGGAAAGGTAAATGGGAACAGGTCTAAATCCAATAATGTTACTACTGATACTTCTGTGAATATAGGGGGAAATTATCAATTGACTCCTGGTCAGTATGCAAAACTCATTAATATGTTAAGTGATCCTGTGAATGTTGATCAAGGAACCTCGAATATGGCAGGTATTAGGGAAAATAATATCTGTTCTTCTATTTTTTGTGGTGTTTCCTTGACTGATTCTACGGATAGTAGGGGATGGGTGATAGATTCTGGGGCTAATCAACACATGGTTTTATCTGATAAGTGCTTGTATGATTTGGTTGATGTTTCAAACTGTCATATGACTGTTAGTCATCCTAATGGAACCAAAGCAGCTATAAAATCTATTGGTAAACTTAAACTATCAAAAGATGTTGTTTTAATTGATGTGTTGGTTGTTCCTGAATATTCAGTCAATCTGTTATCTGTTTATAAGCTTGCTAGTGATAATAAACTTGGATGTTGGTTTGATGAATTTAGTTGTTTGATTCAGGACTTATCCCGGTCAAAGACTCTTCTGACTGGTAAACAGGTGAATGGCCTGTATTACTTTGGTCACCCTAATTTTGATGAATTTTTGTGTAGAAACAGTAATGGTCTTGAGTTAACAGAGTTAAAATTATGGCATTCTAGAATGGGGCATCCTTCTTTTCAAGTTTTACAAATCTTAAATCAAGATCTTAAACTGAAAGTTCCTAATTCTAATCTACCTTGTGAAGTGTGTCAAAGAGCCAAACAGTCTAGGCTTTCCTTTCCTTCTAGTGATCATAAATCCATAAGTTTGGGTGAATTAATTCATCTAGATCTATGGGGTCCGTTTAAGGTCACTAGTAGAGAAGGGTTCAAGTATTTTTTAACTGTTGTGGATGATTATTCTAGAGCTGTTTGGGTATATCTTTTAAAATCCAAAGATGAGGTGTTTTATAATATTCAGTGTTTTGTCAAGTTAATCTCAAATCAGTTTGGGTCATCAATTAAATGTTTTAGAACAGATAATGGGACTGAGTTTGTAAATAATCAGCTTGACAGTTTTCTAAAGATTAATGGAATTATACATCAAACCTCATGTGCTTACACACCTCAACAAAATGGTATTGTTGAACGTAAACATAGACATTTATTGAATGTTGCCAGGGCATTACTGTTTCAAAGTGGTTTACCTCTTAGATTGTGGACTGAGTGTGTATTGACTGCTACTTATTTGATTAACAGGACTCCATCTTCTGTGTTAAATGGTAAATCTCCTTATGAGTTGTTGTTAAAGAAAAAACCCTCTCTAAGTCATCTTAAATCATTTGGGTGTTTGTCCTTTGCTGCTAATTTGAATCCTACTAATAAATTTGATAGTAGATCTATAAAATGTGTTTTTCTTGGTTATGCTTTTGATAAAAAGGGATATAAATTGTTGTCTTTGGAAAATAATGTGATCTTCTATTCTAGAGATGTTAGATTCTTTGAACAATGTTTTCCTTATAAAGAAAACCTTTCTGATTCTTTAAATCATATAAATTTTTTGATTATCATGGACCTAAGGAAAACACCCTTATGCCCGATGATGAAAGGGAGGATTCTAATGGTAATACCAGTCCGGATGGGTTAAATGATTTGCCCACTGTTCCTTCTCATTCTGGGTCTGAATCAGCAGACTTGAATGGGTCTAAATCAGCAGACTTGAATTCTCAGAATGGTTCAACTCAACAGTCAGGTGACACTGATCATGGTAACACTGATCAGAATGGGTATCCTGTTTCTGTTGACAGTGGATTCCAATCTGTTGATATTCAGTCTGGTGATAAAGGAAGTTGATGGTAGATCATGATAATCTAACCACTGGTGTGCCAAATGCAGATCTGGATAGTTCAAATATATCTGATATCCCTGAGGGCAGTAGTTCTGAAAATAGGGGTGTTTTTCGTAAGTCAGGAAGGGTGGGAGTTTTTCCTAATAAATTCAGTGATTTTATTGTTGAAGGCAAAGTTAAATATGGTATTGATAAATATGTTAATTTTGCTAATGTGTCAAATTTGTCTAGTGATAATTTGTGTTTCCTGACTTTACTTGATAAAAGTTCTGAACCTCGATCTTATAAGGAAGCTTGTAAAGATAATAATTGGGTTGAGGCTATGAATAAGGAAATAGAGGCTTTAAATAGGAATAATACGTGGATTATTACTGATTTACCTAAGGATAGAAAACCTATAGGTAGTAAGTGGTTATATAAGATTAAGTATAAGTCAAATGGGGAAATAGAAAGATATAAAGCTAGACTTGTGGCTAAAGGATATAGTCAATGTGAAGGAATTGATTTTGAGGAGACGTTTGCTCCTGTTGTTAAAATGTCAACTGTTAGAACTCTTGTCTGTGTTGCTGTTCAATTTGGATGGGAGTTATTTCAACTTGATGTTAATAATGCATTTTTATATGGTGATTTACATGAAGATGTATATATGTCCATTCCAGAGGGCTTTGGCTCTGCTAAAGATGTTGGAAAGGTATGCAAGTTAGTTAAATCACTGTATGGGCTTAAACAAGCTCCTAGACAGTGGAATGAGAAACTAACTACTACCTTGATATCCATTGGTTTTGAGCAAAGTAAAAATGATACTTCTTTATTTGTTAAGTCAGTTAATTCTAAAATTGTTATTCTGCTTGTTTATGTAGATGATATTGTCATCACAGGTAACAGTAAGGTTGAAATTAACAATGTGAAACTTATGTTAAATAAAAGTTTTTTGATTAAAGATTTGGGAAAATTAAAATATTTTCTAGGTATTGAAGTTCTTGAAAATTCTTCTGGTATTTCTTTAAATCAAAGGAAATATTGTTTAGAATTATTAAATGAGTTTGGAATGCTTGGGTGTAAACCTGTTTCTATTCCTATGGAGCAAAATTCTGTTATTCATGATGCTTCTAATATGGAATCAAATGATTCAATATTAGAAAATATAACTGTGTATCAGTCTCTTGTTGGCAAACTCATTTATTTGACATTAACAAGACCTGATATTTCATATACAGTTCATTATCTTAGTCAATATATGCATAAACCTCTTCAGTCTCATTTTAAAATTGCTTTAAGATTGCTAAGATATTTGAAATTAAATCCTGGTCAAGGGTTAATGTTTAATAAGCAATCTGAGTTTGTTTTGAAAGGGTACTCAGATTCTGATTGGGGTAAATGTTTGCTAACAAGAAGATGTGTTACTGGTTATTGTGTATATTTAGGAGATAATCTAATATCTTGGAAAAGTAAAAAACAAAGTACAGTTGCTAGATCATCAGCTGAGGCTGAGTATAGGGCTATGTGTTCTACTGGTTGTGAATTGTTATGGATAAAGAAAATCTTAGAAGATATGAAGGTTAGTTGCTCTATTCCTATAGAAATAGCCTGTGATAGTACTGCTGCTATACTTATGTCTGCAAATCCTGTATTTCATGAGCGTACCAAGCATTTTGAAATTGATTTGTTTTTCTTAAGAGAAAAAGTGTCAGCAGGAATTTTTAAGATTGTTAAAATAGATACTTTACAACAACCTGCTGATATTTTTACAAAAAGTCTTGGAGTGGTTCAACATAATGTTTTGTGTAAAAAATTGGGTCTTATAGACTTATTTGCAGAATTGAATTGAGGGTGGGTGTTAAAACTATTAATGTTTTTTTATTTTTCAATTCATTTCTGTTTTTTGTTGTGTTCTTATGTTGAGGGGCTGGTTTGTCAATATTTGAAAGATGAGGATTGTAGCTGATCATGTTGATAAGTTCAAGGGCTGGTGGTGTGCAGCTGTGTTGATATTTGGCTTTAAACGGGAGCTAGAAGGTTCTTTGAGATTATCACAAAGAGAAGAGAGTTTTGAGATCTAGGGTTTTCTCATCTGTTTCAAACCCGTTTTTTCATCTTCTTGGAGATCTTCTGCATAATCAGTGAAGTCAAGCAACTCATCGTTGCTTGTCTTAGTAGCCTGTGTTTCAGTTTTCTCAGTTGATGTATTTTAACTCAGATTCATTCTTTTGAGGATTAGATCTCTCCGCAATCAGAGAGATTTGATCTTGGTTTGTAACTGCAGTTATTGTTTTGTTGATCATTGAGTCCAGAAAAGTTAATACTTTCAAAGATAATCCCTAAAATTGATTGTGTTAATTCCATCGTCAATTGATTTTTATTATTATTTAGACTTTTAACAATTAGAAAGTAAATAAATTAAAAACAATTACAACCCGCATGCAACCTCCCTCCTCTTTACTTTCTCTTTCAATTGCACCCAAGTGCCACAACGGATCCTGGTGGTTTGTTTTCTAGTCACTCAAGTGTCATCACGCCGTCATATCTTCACACTCATGCAATCGTTGCCCCTATGGATTTCTCAATATGTACACCATTTGATTTCCATCTCCCTCTTGAAGGAGGTATCATCTTAGCCTTAAAACGACAAAGTTAAAAGACTCTCAAGGAACATGAAACGCAGCTTCATATATTTTTGTATAAAAAATACAAAATTTTTAAGCAAATTAGATGACCATTTGTATCTTTTCTTTTTCTCCGAAGCGTCTATATCTTTTCTTTTCCCTAAATGAATCAAAATTTAAAAACTAGGATTATTAATCAAAATTCACCAAATAGCTATGCTACTGAGTACTGATACGGACATGATAATAAAAATAAAAATAAAAAGTGTTCCTCTAAAGTAATTGAAGGTTTTAAGTCGTGAACAAAAGTGTAAATCTAGGAATAAAATAACTTTATTTAAAACAACTTACAATAGACTTGATATTAGTCATCGATATTTGTAATTTAAAAGATTTAAATGTTCGATCTCTTAAATACAAAGAATACTCTTTACTATTAGAATGTATTGAATGTCTTCGTAGAAGCATGAGTAAAATTAATAAATGTCTAAATAGTCAACCAAAAAAGAATTTAAATCAAAATTAAAAATATAAGTAAATTATATTTTTTTTATCCTTTATGTTTATAGTAAATTTCAGTTTTCATTCTTAAACTAAGTAAATTAGACTAAAGAGATAATTTTTCTTAGTTTAAAAAAACATGAAATTTACAGGAAAAATGTAATTTACTCTAAAACTAAGGCAGTAAAAAGGACATACACTAAACGTAGTAACGTGGCCCTGAACAATTGTTTAATATTTATCCCGTAGAGGTCTCAACTAAAAAAGTGCATGGCTGATCCATAAACAAATCAGGGCCGTTAGATCAAAACCTCAAACCTTATTCATCTCTCGATATAAATCCATGCATCTCCAATGTCCTTCATCATTCATTCATGATTTCATTCAAACCTTCTTCATTTATCTCCTTCAAATGATTTTTTTGCCATTGTTTTTTGATTGTTTTTGTTTTAAACTATTGTTCGTTTTGGATTAAGATCGATCTCATCGTCAGTTGATGGTTCTTCGGTGTGTTTCGATTGATGTTGCAGCTTCTATGTCTTGTTGGTGGGGATGAATTTGATTCTCCATCAATTCGTAAACAGAAGCCAAATAAAAATTTCAAATCTCGTTTACTTGTTATGCTTTGCTATACTGCTCGCGCATCGCAGCTTCAAACGGGTTGAATACATTGTAAAAAAAATTTAATAAAACGATCATTTGGAGTATATTGATTGTTTTCGATCAATGCTGATATAACATATGGATTTATATATGTTAAAACTTTATTAATCGATATACATGAAGCAGTATGATCTTTTGTTTAATCAACGGATCGATCGAGCTAGAATATGATTTTGAAAAGCAAAAGTAAATAAAGAGCATTTGTTTTTACTTTTTATGGTCCACCAATCACATTCGCAAACGTTTACAACACAAAAGTAAATAAAGTTACGAATATTACTTCTTGGCATAAATCCAATGATGAAAAGTAAATATGCATGTTGGCTTTAATCATAACTATCCTCAAACACACTTCATGGTAAGAAAGTCGGAATTCGATAGATTTTCTTTATAAATTTATGTTTTTCGAAAAACATGTTTTGAACCTTAACCGTAAATTCGTCATCTAATAGAGAATATACTTTTATAATAACTCGTTCTTCTTTATCATCAGAGAAATAATTTTGAGATAAGCTGCCTTTTCTATCTTTTGTCTTGAGAAAATATGTACGTTAATAATAAGTTTTCTTTTCTATTGAAGCTTTAAAATTAATACATGTACATTAATCGTTCCTATTTTAAAATTTTGTAGCAGTTATAATCACTAGTTAGTTGGAGTAAATCTTCTTTTGTGTGGCAATTGTTCTTATTTCAGATTTTCATACTTTTCTTAAGTTTGTTATTAATTTTTCCAGCGTACATATACAGGAACATTAATTTTTGGTTATATGTCTAGTACCTTTTAATATATTTTCTTAATTTTATTTATTTTGTTTTTATTCATTTAGTTTTTATATGATTTAAATTTGATAAATATATAATCACAATTTAAAAAATGAAAATGAATTTTGAATCAAAGTTTCAAGTTTGTTGTATATAGACATTTGAGATTCAAAATATTTCCTTCTCAAATTAAAGAATCAAAGCAAATAGAACTAGACACACCACTGACACAATATCCTGTTTGATGCCTTATAGACCGTATGAGATGTCGATAACTTTGTACAACCGTATAAGAAGACGAAAAATGATGTATGATATATGTATAGTATGACACTTTGCCAAAATGCTTATACTAAGTAATTTTTATATCATGTTTTTGTTAGAACAAATGGCATAAAAACTCGGTACACTTTGACTATTTAGCTATTATAACATCAAACAATTCAAAATCACAAATTAAATATAACATGAATACAACACTTAAGAACATACAAAACGTAATAGTTTTTACAGGCATGCTATATGAAAAGTCACTAACTTGTACTAGACAAGGTTGATCTATTGAAATTTGAAGCCGAGAGCAAAAATGCATCAATTTCCTTGATTGCGTTGATGTTGGTGACCGGAAACAATAAACGAAGCAGGGGCATCAAAGAGGGTGTTTGGATGGACTTTAATTTAGCAATACCAGCTTCAACTATGGAGGGTGGTGGTACACCGTACCACTGAAGATACCATGACAGAAGTGTGGAGAGGCTATCATTTGCTGGCCATTTCCCTGATCTAAAGTAATCACGTATGTTGCTTGTCAATGATGGAGAACATTCTAGAAGCTCTTCTACCCGTTTGTTGAGGGAACCTAGAAATGTCGATTGAACAATGCTGCCTCTTGAACTCGAGAGTCTTCCTTTAAGTAGAGCATCATTGTAAGCTAGTGCAAGCTACACGTAATATAAAGTGTGTTGGGTCAATATTTAAAAATTTTAAGAATAAACATCAAGGGGAATAAATGTTACCTTTAAACTGGAGAGAAACTGAGGATCATTTGTAACTGGTATACCACTCATAACCTGATCTGCCATAGATGCAATGGTTGAGTACAATGAGAGGTAGACCTGCATATGTAAAATGTATGGTATTATCGCTGTAAAGCAAAATCCAGAAGGATGTAATATATCAAAGAAGGTTAAAATGAAATCATATTTAAAAATTAAGAACCAAAAGACTTTTAGCCCTTGAATCATGTGTTTCAATGGATGGCTAAGATCTTCCTCTCTTATGTCTTTCCACTCCATGAATCACAGTTGTTCTCTCCTTTTGTCTCATCTACTGTTCTATGATCAAAGACTAAAACATTGAATCCTTAGTTCTTAATTATTTAGTGGTTCTCATTTTGAACCCACCCCTTGGTTATCTTTGGACAAAAATGGTAAGTGACAAAAAAATTGTAGTAAAGATATATGTATCATTTATTCATGCTCGTTTACCAACAGCTGAAGTACCTGTAAAAGTGCTGGCCTGTCCTTACTCACACACTCAAATAGTACTTGTAAGCAGAAGTCTTGGAAATCAGAATCAGATCTGCAAGAATGTATGATAATCAGTTGGCCCCAAAAAAGCTTAAGAGCACATAAATTATCTGCAGAGTTGCTTTTTTTTAAACAATTCAAAAAGGTTTGATCTGAACTTTGAAATGCGTATACATACTTGATTTTCCAGGAAGGATCACAGCACAGAGCACCAAAAGCAATCAAGCTGGGATCTGATGAAAAGGTACTGACCAACTGATTAACAGTTACTGCAGCTACATCATCACTCTTGCTAGGAGCACAAGCTTTCAAACTTGCCAAACCAAAACCTATATTATGTGAATTCAATTTTATTAAAAAAAATCAAAAAGAGAGAATTTTTGGATTAATGTTGAAAAGAGACAATGCTTTGACCTTGTGCATTGCCCTTGAAAGCAGAGACTGCCGTCCTATGGGGTCATCTACATATGAACAAGCTCCTACTTTAAGTTTGATATAAAGGATACCAGATTTGAATGGATTATTCTTGTCCTCAGAATTCCACCAAGGTTTCTCTGTAGAACAAAAACACGAATCAGGCATTGAAAAACACTTGAATCATCATTAAGATATTAGCAAAAAAAACTGTGTATTATATATATCCCCCACCTTCAGGATTAAGCTCGATTACTTGTGGCCAGTAACGAGGACCACAAACTCGAACCATTTTTAACTGCAGTAGCATATCGAACATCAAGAAATTTCATTCTTGAAAAACACATGATTTAACCAATCAACATCTGGAGAACAAAATATGAAAACTTACAAGAGAACGCGGGGGCAGAATACAAGGAGTGACCTCACAAAAACTTGTTTCTGCATAATGCTCAGTTTCCTTAATTGTAATTTCGAGAGGAGCATAAACTGGTAGTCCAGTGTCCACATCAACTGTTTGAACCCAGCGAGCTTCCGTAGCAATGACATATAAATGTCGAAATGCCTGAAAATGTAATTATTTCACTAAGTTATTGAGAACCAACATACAAGAAAGTATCTTTAATTTTGTCGCTACTTATTTGGCAAGTCGGTCAAAAATCCATAGATGGATAGAGAGAGAGAGAGAGAGAGAGAAATACCTGAAGGTGGCAACGATTATCATTTGGTCCCGTGGGTAAGCGTGGATAAAGGGTTATCAGCAATGCAGCAATAGAGCTGTTGTCAGTTGAAAACGTCATCATTCCACCCCCAAGAAACAAGAATCCAATAGCTAAGCTCACCTGAAAGGAGTACATGCATTTATTTTTCAAATACACATTAATATTTAGGAAGATAAAAGCAAGTTAAACAAATTTCCTGAACTCGTACAAAAATGTTAGCATGTAGTAGTGTCAGCTCAGTGTTCGAAATTTCATATCAGGTAGCAAGTGTTTATTTTATATTTCAAAAGGCCGGTTTGGAGCTAAACAAAAGAACTTACAGCCATCTGAGTACCATAGTTGATATGTCCATCAGCTGAATTTCTACAGCGAAGAAACTTTAACAATTTAAACGTCTGCAGGTTACCGGAGCCAGCCATAACCTGATAACTCAAGAGATGTCAAACACTCAAATCTAGGGTGTGAATTAGATTAGTACCATACAAAACAAAAACTTGTAAGAGACTGACAATAGAAAACCAACAATATAAGTAATCAAATTGAATGCACTTACCACAGACAAGGAAAGAGCAATGAGGTGTAGGCATGTCTCTAATGTACCCCTATCAACATATTGAGACAGTCCTCTAGGGAAACCATGCTTACTTTTAACAGAAAGAGGCTTTATCTGCAATATATTTATATATAAGAAGTTGAAACTAATAGAAAGAATGAATATGGAAGCCAGTTTCCCAGAAACACGACACCTCATTCAGGAAGGCGACAGCATAACTATAAAGCAAGTCATGTGCACTCCCATCCTTGCTGCCAGCAAATCTCAACCCTGACAACAGTAATGCTACCACATTCAATGCATATTGTGTGTATATGTTTGATAGTAAGGTGAAATGATTTTCCATAGCGACATCCTAAGATGGTTTTGAGACAGATCCAAATTTGTTTATCCACCATATACTATCATAAGGGATCATACCCATGCCCATGCCCGTTTCCATAATCTTATACCAAACCCACCTAAGTTTCCAGTGTTTGCATTGAAGGTGTGTTCAACTGTAGTATATGTAAAATCATGATGCACCTATGAAATGCAAGACTAAATGATTGCTAAAGGATTACATACCAAGTGAAATACATGCACCAGTAACAATATTCACATATGCTTTAACAATTGCTTCGTTGTCAATATCATCAGAATCATCCATTTCACCACTGAAGCCTTTAACACCATCTAAAACTACTTTTGGTATCTGACCTTGAATCCAATCTTCTGATGGATGAATCCTGAAAGCAAAAAGGTGTTAGGGTAAGATTTCAATAGATGAATCCTGAATGCCAGTCTCCGCCTACAGCAATATTCATGTAGCTTGTGCATTTCTATATTACTTACCTGCTCCATAATATCAAATTACGAGAAATGACATGAAGCATTATGAAATCAGGCCTCACATATTGCAGTTCAAAACGTGTTTGTGGGATACAAAGCCTGGAGAGAATTGCTTGTGATTCAGTCTGCCATCAATAGTGGTGCAGAATGAGTTTTCTTAAGGGACATTTAAATTTCACAATCCTTGATATAGCCATATTGCAGAAGATTTACCTTTAAGTACATCAGACCCAAAGCAATTATAGCTCCAGGTGCGGTTACATCAACATTGATCTGTGCTGCATCCATCACCTATTATAGCACAAAAAAGCAAAAATTGGAAAAGATAATGAGTAAGCATATCTGAAAAACAATACTAACATTGGGAATCCAAATCTATATTTGGCCTTGCATCACCTGCCCAGAACCACGATTGTGATCATCTATTGATCCGTTTGAGAAAAGAGGTCTTTCCTAAGGAAGCCAAGTAACAAAGTCATACACAAGAGCGATTGATCTTAAAGATCTTTAAAAGTGAATAGGTATAAATAACTAAAATCAAATACAGAGTAATGAACATTTTAAACAGCATTTACATGGTGGATATTTTTGCCGCCGGCATATTGAAACAACTGATCAACTAATGTATCCATGACACCAATCCCATCCAGGCCACGTCCTTCAATCAAAATAAAATGGTAAGAAAACAACTGGGACATCCAGAAAGTCTAATAAAGAAGAGGCCCCTAAATCATTTTTGACATAGGAGTACGGACTTCCAGGTTATACATCGGTCCATGTGTATTGTCAATGTATAAAACCTCCTAAATCATTTTATTCAAAATATTAGAAAACAAGTGGAATAATATAACTTTTGTACTCAACTATCATATTTGGCAGACTAATCATGTATGAAAATTGAACACAAAGGATTTCAGGTCTACAGAACCCCACCCTTTTGACCTGTCACCTTGCCCACATATTTTGCCATGTCTACATAGAACATACCCAAAGCAACAAGTCCCAAGGAAAACCCAGCAGATAGAGCATATCCCTCCCTTTCAAGCACATTATCTCCTCCACTTTTACGACCAATCTCACCCTGCAGAAGTTTATTAACACTACTAAATGTGGCAACTCGAGGTGGTAAAAATGAAAATTGTATGTGGAAGCATGTATCATCATTGGCACAACATTAATAATTATGACTGTCATTGATGTTTTTATCAAGTATATGACTGCCACTGATGTTTTTAGCAATGCTCATGCTTCAAATTGTTTAATATGCAATTGATCTCAGCAAAAATGCTTTAATAAACTTAGGTTTCAGGCTTCTCTGTAAAAAGAGAACATTCAACTATGAAAAAAAAAATTATAAGTTCTCAAAGGAAGATGATTTACTTAAAAAGATTAAAGGGAGTTGCAGGGAAACTGCATCTTTGTCATTTTTTATACAAATATGAATTTCTTTCAAGGATCTATGAAACTTCAGAGCTAGCCAAAAAAAATGAAGCTTATTATAATAAAAATTCTACACATGGGCAAATACCAGAAGATTATTCATCGTTAGGGGGTGCGCAGATCCTTCGTAAAGAAGCCCAACCGAGACAAGCGCTGCTGACTGAGAATTGATTAAATAACAATTAGAAGCTACTGGCTTACCATATAATCAAATTGGATACTTTTTCTATACTAATTACCTAGCCAATCCATTTCCAAAGTAAATAAATAATCTGTGCCCCACCTTTTTATTATCCAGACATGAAAAGAAAAAGGTTGACAAAAACATGGATGTAATTTAAAAACAGCATCCAGTTGTGACATTATGAGCGTGGATTTGTAGATATAATGGGATTCACAAGCTAGATAGTCATAACTGTTATATATGTATAAAAGCCTTGTGTAACTGCTTCCAGTGAAAGGTAGGAAGGTTTTATTTTTTTGTGTCGAGTACATACAAAGACAATTAATACATAAAACACACACACGTATATAGACACTTATCAGTAAAGGCAGAGCAGTACTGTTGGAAGGAAAGATGGAAAGTGAGGTGTGGATAATGATATGGTTATGAAGTACCTGCAGAAGGGTTGGTAATTCCAGTTCTGGGAAGGAAGATGGATAGCGAGCTGTTATGTGTACATTTAAAGACTGCAAGAGAAGAAAGATGTTGGTGCATAGCAACAAGTCTAAAAGTAAAAACAAATTGCCAAACAAATGCACTTTAGTTGTGGTAAATGCTCCCACAGGTCATCAGGCAATTCAAGTAATTACGTTTCTTACTAGTGACAAAACCTTTACTGCTTTGCATAAAAAACAGATCTGTCTACAATTAGGCTAACAGCTAACAATACAACAATACCAACAACATAAAGCAAATCAGGTGATACAGGAAACCTGACATGCTAGAGCCTAGAGTTCTGTTAAATCGCTCCCACAAGACATCAGAAAAGTACAAAAATCACATTTTCTTACTAGTAAAATAAAAAAATCTACCTAGAAAATGGATCAGAGTACAATTAGGATAAACCTATTAATACAATAATTTTAACAATAAAGAAACTGGGGAGATCAGAACTAAAATCAAGATATACGGCCAGTAAATGACATTCTAGTGTTTTAGTAGATTGTGTTTTAAAAATATATATCAAACAACTCCCTAAGTATATTCTACAAGAATCCCTACTTGATACTCCGAGCATGATGAAGCATAGTATCACATTAGAAAATGATGTCACAAAAGCCAAATAAATAACCTTTGATATTGCTGGCTGCATTGTTCCTCTATAAGATGCAGCAAGTCCAAGCATTAGTCCTACTGTAGTGCTTTCATGTTCCTAAGAAGATGAAAACATTAAATTTGCAGAGAAATTGAACATTCTGAAATCAGCAAGTAGCTAGTATTTCTGAACATCCATATTTCAGAAGGCAAACAAAAACACATGATATAATAAAAAATATAAACAAGAAGATAACAATAATAACATAATACCTGAGCATAGTACTGATATATATCAGTTATACTCAAAACATCCAGGTGACCATGTAAACCCAGTGCAAGTAAAAGACCTGCATGAGTAATATTTGGTTCCTCGGGTTTGTTGTACATGATCCAAGTTCTTGACATTTTACCCTGTATGATAAATGATTTGGATTACTAAAATCCAGAACAATTACTAGGCATGCTCAAGTGAAAAGACTAAAGGATGGGAGGAAGAGAACTGAGAAGATAGTTGTGCAAGTTCAAGATCGGAGTTTGAAGTTTAATAAACTTAAAACTATCTATACGGTAATAAAGCATTGTTGTTATTGCTTGAAGAAAAAACTGCATAAGATTTGAGCACCTTTCAATTCTTAATCACTAACCATGTCACCCAAAGTAATAAACAATGAAGAACATCAATGGGATCTTAGAAACTAACAAGTACAACTATGAAATAATTGGTTGGATTAAGAACCAAAGCCATAACGCGTCCAAATAACACACCTGCTCAGATAAAATAGACCATTAAAAAAATCATGGGGAGTTGACATGTCAATGGTGAACCCATGCTTAGAGTATAATGTTATATATGAGTTTGTGACAACAATTAGAAATATAACTAGTTCGTATCGTAGGTGTTTACTTTCCAGATCATTAGAATTCCATGATTATCCTATTTTTTATGTTAGTATTGGGTTAAAACTTATGACTTGATATTCTAATTACCACTTACTAGTCTGAGCTAAGCTTTATATTTTGATAGCTTAGATCATATACGTTGTGAAAGACATAATTTCTATGTCAATATATTTGTTAGTTTTAATCATTAAGATATAGAGAGAAATAACTAATTTTCTTACATTACATTTCATATAAAGAATAATCAAGTTTTACATTATTTACAAAATAAACAATAAACCTGGAGAGGTGCCATTCGTAATCCAGCAGCTACAGCATTGTGAAACTCAGGCCAAGATTTGAGCTCCTGTATATTCCTTATGCTTGGATCCAAGTTAACCTAGGAAGCATGAAAAGAGCAAGATCGAAAACAAATTTACAAAGAATCCAAAATGCAGAAACCATATATTAGACAGTCTTCTTTAAACTAAGGATGTCCTTGCAAACAAAACACATATTAGCAATCACCGTACAAATAAATATCCCCTTTGTTAATGAAAGATTAAGCTTGGTTTATTGGTCAATTGGTCAAAAAAGGAGATAGTTAACTTTCTACATTTAGACTACAAAAATGCTGTGTCATTTCTTATTTATAATGTTTGTCACTCATGAAACTACTAGATAGGTCTCAGTTGTCAATTGGTACAGGCGTGAGAACAGAAATATAGAGCCAAATCACTGATGAAACTGAAACCCTGACCCTGCAGCGATATAACAAACCTTCATTGGTACAAACTATTATCTTAATTCATCTGGGGCCATAACTGTTGGAGTTTGAATAATGTTGAAGTTACAAAATAAATAAAAAGTTGATCGTACAGTCGCATTTTTTTGAGTGGGCAATCGGCCTGCTAATATCAATTTTGGAACAGGAAGTGCCTGCAGGAAATTTCAAAGGAGATTGTTAAACTATATGTTTTAGGTCATCATTACAGGTAAACAGTAATAAAGAGGCAAAAACATAGCCATTTCTCAAGTGTTACAAGTATTTGACCATTGTTAAGTAAAGCAAGCCAACACCACCTTCTGGAAGAAAAAGGGAAGGGCCTTACCTCTGTTAACAATGTGCATGTGGTTGAAAGGGTAAATGCACCACGACCTACAGAGAGAGCAGTTGTCCTTTGAGCAAGCTGCCATAGTTGAGCCTGCACAATAAGACCAGAAGAAACAATAAGATCAGAAGAAAACAGACAGCTGTGATAGTAGGTTAATTCGACTCTTTTAAGCAATACTTAAGTGGGTTTGTCATGAGATCTCTGGGTCATCCTTCAAAATTAATTCAGCTGACTAAACATGGGACACAGGATCACAAGTCACATCTCACGTATACATGCAATCTCATGAAAGATAATACATTTGAGGGAGTAAGTTGATTTAACACATAAATCCCACCTCATCAAACAAAGCTACACATGAGAGTTCCCTCAAAATGTGCATAATTTTCATGATAGCACTCGTTTACCTGTTGGAATTCCTGATCAGTTGCAGTAGGGTTGACAGGTGTCTGAATTGCCACAGGTTTTGCAGAGCATAGAAGACGCCTAACCTGACATCACAAGTTCAAGAATGCAGCAAAAGAACATAAAAAAAATATAAGAAAACTACCGCGGAATTGGTGATGCAAGATGCAAGATGCAAGATGCAAGATGCAAGCTGCAAAATCCAATTCTAGTAATAATTTATCAATATAAGTCTACATAAATAAACCAAAACGAACCTCATTAAGTCGCAGATCACGACCATATCGCAACTGTGTGCTAGAGTTAAAAATATGCTCCATGCCATCAATCGTAGATTCATCCACGGAATCAGTATCCTCACGCTTGGAATCATCCAAGCCATTCACATCAGTAATTGAAGAAGGAATAGTAACTGGATGTAGATGTTGCATGTAAGGTGTAGACATGGACACAGAAGTCACATTATTGGAAGTGTTTATTTCAGTGAACTTTTTAGAGTGTGACAAAGAGAGGTCTTCCCGGCCAAGAAGGACATAAGCGGAAGCAGGCCAATCGGTTGGAGGACATTCCCGACACTTGTCCAATACCTATAATTTTTACACCAACCACAAAGCAAAATAAGCTACCCAAGCCTGATTTTATAAGAGTACAAGTTTGAAGCATAACTTACATGGCGTAAGGGAAGTGATACACCAACAGGCAGTAAGTCAAGTTGTTGCAATCCAAATCTTTCTCCAACCATTGCCAGAACTGTTAGCTCCTCAGCGTTGTTAGCTGATCCGGTAGCAAACTTACAATAAAAATCAGATGACAACTTGTTCCCTTGAATATTTCCATCACATAACACACTGTAAAATGAAACTATCTTCCTGGCCCAACTCACAACAGAATTTCCATCTTTACACATAAGAGCTGGAAGATCAATAACGCTTGTAGCAGTACATCCAGTTCGCAAGCAGTTTTCAAGCCACCTAAACAAACTGGGAGGACTTTTCTGTGATAATGATGTTTCTTGAACACAGTACTTTCTAGAAAGGGCAGGGAAGTCACGAATATAATAATCCAGATAACCATCTTCACCTAAAATCTTTGAAACTTCACATAATAGACCAACAAGAAGATCTAACTCCCTGCAAAAACAAAGCATGTATTAAGACTAAAATTCCAACACTGATAAAAAAAAAGTTAGAACAAAACATGAAAATAGAATATGAGTACAAAGGTTGGATCAGAAGTTAAAATAATATAAAGGTTATAGGTGTCTAGTCAATACAAGGGTTTCTACATTTGTAAGTTTGATCAGTTAAGGTATCCTTTGACAATTAGCATAATATAGTTGTTCTTAAAACATAAGATAAATCAAAATAAAATAAAATACAATATGGCATACACAAGCCGAAAAGACTAATGTGCTCTAAACATGAAAGGTACCTTCTACGAAGATGATTCAATTTCAGACTTTCATAAACTGCATGTAGTAAATCAAGGATCTCTATCAAAGATTCGTATGTATAGGATGTATCCAGCTGTTGAGAAGTAGAACATGATTCATCACTTTGAAGTGACATTGTAGAAGAAAATCCACTCATAAAATGAGATTTAGAATATTTCTCATGATAGCTGCTGTTGAGGAGGAACTCCCATGATGCACCTGAAAGTAATTGAGATTTTTTTCTTTTTTTGCCAAACATTTCTAATATAATAGCAGAGAAAGACTCCCATTCAGAATCAACAGCAGAATCCACCCTAGATAGATAAGCTGAATCGCCATTTCCCCAAAGAAGAACAACAAAGTCATTATATAAATTAGCTTCAAGTCCCTCAGCCATTGCTGTGATGCAATCATTTGAAAGTGATGAAGAAGGGTATCTTCGAAATGTACATCTGAGCATCTGTATACGTAGACTTGCAATAAGAATATGAATAACGTGTCTTGCAATACTCAAGAAGTGAACACATATGCTTGTAAGCAGATATCAAACCTGTCCATTATTTAAAATGACATTGATTCTCCCTTCAACAGCATCTGCCAATCCAACAATTTTAAAATCCTGAAAAGCAGTTGGTGCTTCCAGTGGCTTGACATTATGTAAAACACCACCACGTCCCTGAAGAACATATCTACACAAGCATTGTTTTCCTGACTGATGCAGTAAAAGAATCATATGAGTTTATTATATAATGGGGTAGATTGCCTAAACCATCCTTACAGGCTACGGCTTTCTGGAAGTTACAGACTTCCTCCTTTCATTTTAATAACTAGGATAATCTTTAATTAGAAGCTTGTAACACCAAGAGTCCTTTTGGATGGCGGTTGAAAAGCTCAGTTAGGCCCCGTCATGTGCAACTGTGCAACGAACATGAGGGCGAAATGGGCATCTCTCTTATTATTAAAAAAACAAAACAAAACCCAACCACCACCCACCTATCCTTTCTGAGACATCTTTCTCCCTCCCGCTCCCTCCACCCCACCGGCCACAAGTGTCTGCCGCCACCAACCAATGAGTTCATGACCCCAACTGCCAACCCACCTCTCACTCCTCCCCTCCCCTCCTTTTTTTCCCTCCCCCCCCCCCCCTCTTCTCCCCTCCCCCCTTTTTCCTTCACTTCTCCTCTCTCACCTCACCATTGTATTCTTTGGCCACCCCTCATGGCCTCATCATTGTCTTATCCAACCACGTCTTTTTAACGACCATTCAGCTAAAGAACTGTTGGTGGTACTGCTTTCAAAGTAAGGACAATGTGCTTAAGTTTTAAAATGAAAAGATAATATCTAATATTTCAAGAAAATCACAAGAATGATTTATGCAATTCACTCTATAACAGTATAGCATTTAACATTTAGTAAGTAGACAAAAAGGCAAACATTCATTTAAACTTTTAAGGAATAATATATGTGCCTTTTTGTTATGTTTCTTTCTTGGCCTGTTCAAGTAAAATGACTGATCTATGTATTGACATTGGCCAAAAATATTTGATAAAGAGAGCAACAAACTTAACTGACTTACATAAAGTACAAGAGTGCTGTCGGGAGACAAAACAATAATATCTTTATATGGTAGCTGTCCAACTTTTACTCTGGAAAAAAATAACAAAAAGAGTGAGGCAATCTTTTTACAATACCATGTCATCAATACCGACCAAGAATATACTTTTCCTAAAAAAGCAACAATGGGCATCCACTACCTTGGGCGAGTTACAACAACAGGAGCTGCTGCAATGGCTGGTATGCTCCAGCTCATGTCAGGTCTAATATCATAAAGGATGTCATTATCCAGTTCAACACACTGAAGCCTCACGGCTTGCAATTTCTTTTGTTCTTGAAGAAGAAAACAAATAACAGGAGTGGCATCACTATCTGTTGCTAAAAAAACCTGAATAAATAAATACAATTATTTGTTAATCCCTGATCAATTAAAAATAACCAAGACAAAACAACACAACCAAATCAAGTCTCTCCATTGAAAATAAAAAGACTGCTTCAATAAGTTGCTGTAAGTAACTAAAATAAATCATTGTCTCCATCATCACTCCTTCATTGGTTTATTTCCCCTGACTCTGTACATAAATAAGATGTGCCCTAATTAATGAAAACATGAGAATGCACTACATAGAGAAAATGAATATTTCACCTCACTTGCAGCTGCTTGTGCACCTTTTCCTTGCCATATTCTTCGAAAAAAGAACTTCTTAGATAATATAACATCAGGAAGTACGGAATCCCCTGATTCAAGGTTAGAATTTATGACTTCTGCAGTCCATAATGAATGTTGCATCTTTCCTGAAAGAAAAACCATTCCCAAGCATGTCAGAATAAAAATCAAACTTTCCTGGGTGCTATTCTGGAATTCGAGAGGGTAAGCAAAGAGGAGAGAAAGTGAAAACCTTTATGATAGGACGCCATAAGTGGAATAAGATCACTGGTCCAAATTGTCTTTTCATCAAATTCCTTCATGGTGATTAACTTCCCTCTTTCCTCGATATGGATTGGCTAGCAACAAAATATTCAAGAATTAACCAGAATAAGATTGAATATTCAACACATGCCAATAAGAAAAAAAAAGAATAGAAGAGAACTAAAGACATTGAAGTGTTTTAAACACCTGCGGTTCTTCCAGTGGATCCTTTAAAATCAGATGTGAAGACAGTGAAGCTCCATCTACTTTAATCATATGATCACATGAACGTCTTATATTGAAAGGTTGATGGGGACTATATCCCATATCTTTTTTGAGCGGGGTATATCATGGGCAGTCAGCAATGGGCTTGAAGATGAAAAAAGAGAATGTGTTAATGAATTTGGTTCATCTGTTTGTTGGAGAAGTAGACCAGATGGAAGAGGCCATATTGATGTGACAGCACGAGGAAGAGGTATAGATACTGCATCACCTGCCAAAAAGGGTATCCATTTTGAGCAATTGGGTTAATCTACAACTGAAGCACAAGTGAAAGTGAATAAGACTAAGAAATAACACATCATCCAAAAAAATTGTCCGTCCTTTACTTTGAAGATAAACAGACACTTTTATTCGTTAGCAAGATTGGCATGGGCGTGTGCCTATGTAAGATTCCGAAAACAATAAGCAATTGATCCAAGCCATTAAAGATATGATGTTTAATGATCAGTAACCAATCAGACTCATGCTTAAATCTAATGTAATATGTAACAAAAAGGTTAAAGAAGGCAAAACAAATGAAAAGCTCTGCACTACATTAACCTGTATGATGATGTTTTAGCTTTAATTAATTAATAATAAAACTTCATCAGCAAGAATCAACTAGTTCTACACACCTGATGCACTATATATCGTCAAACTATCTACTTGTAGAACACAAAGAAGCGCTTCAGATAGATCTCCCATACGGCACCAGCAGGCCTAACAACAGGAAGAACGAAGGTAACCCGTTGAAATCTTAAAAAGATTTATAAGTTATAAGCAATGCATAATGAGTAGCATGGTCAAACCAATGTCAAAGTATACAGTGAACTAATGGATTAAAAAAGAGATACCATAATAACTGGTGCAGGTAAGCTGAATCTCTTGTACACTCTTGCCCCTATTGTCCATATTATCCTGTTACATTAATCGCAGATACACTTTCAGTAAAAAGATTGAAATAAATAAAATAACTAGTAACTAAGAAAACAAAGCATAAAAAGTAATGCATTGACCTGCAAAAATCAAAAATGAAAAAGATGCTCTATCTTATGGAAATTAGTTTTAAGTACGAACATGATTCATTTTCCCTCTTAGTGTTGACACTAACTATCCCAATCAGAGTCTTTCTATTAATAGGTGATTTGCTAATTGTTTTGCACAGGGTATATTGGATACCAAAGATTAAGATAATGTTCAAGTCTTCATGCAAAATACCTTCTCCAGCTTACTTCTCTTCCAAATTCCCTAAGAAATCACTATAACTAGATACTCACGAAATCACTTCATTGATGGGCTTCCAAAATAAAACCTAATATCTAAGACAAATCATTCCCTGCAGCATGGTTTAGGGTCCACCCAGAATACGTACACATGATCAATAAACCTCTTTCCTTTTTTTCACGACAAGTAAACTGTACTCTAAGAACTGACAAGGTGGTACTTAACTAATCATCTGCTTTGTAGGTAGCTGTGATTTACTAAAACAGTTAAGTGACTTCCCTCAGCCAGTTATGTTATGCGAACTTCAAAAATGAAAAGCTTAATAACTTGAGATATAAATAATAACAACAATAAAATTAAATTAAAAAAAGTCAAATATACATGTGTACATACATAGTTGTAACTATACGCCTATCAATCTATGTACATGTGTCTGCAGCTGTGCACCTGTAGTATGCATTTATAAAATTTTAGAAGACAATTGATGAACACAGCATCATAAGTCTGCACATAAGCATTGATTATATGCATTATATAGTATATACAAAGACTCTATAGTGTAAAGAATGTGTATGCCATGATATTGCCATCACCAGTATCCATATGAATGATGAAACAAGAACACACCTATAATCTCAAGTCCTGAAATATGGACTGTTGGTGGTAAATAACACAAGTTCACATAAACCTCAAACATGGAGATTGCGGCAAACATGTAGGCGCTTTTCATGCATGTATGTGTCTCACTCCGCGTCTATATTCTAATACTATTCCTAGCTAACTAAGTACATGACCTCCAATGTGCTTAACCGTAACCCTCGCCACCTATATTAACCATAGCAAAAAAGTAAACACAATGAACCTCGACTCGACCTGTCATAACTGTTCTAACTCCGGTAATTCATAATGAACAAAGGATCAATTTGCCTTCTACAATTAATAGCACGCAGTCAAACCTCCTCCTTAGTCCAACAGTATACGAAGTCTAATTAAACTAGGCAAAAAATTGTAGCAAACAGAAGGTGCAACTGCATAAATTATAGCAATTGTTTACTACTTAATTCTAACTGTGATGCACCTCATTTGGTAAAAAAAGTAGGGTTTCCCCTGTAAAAAACACGTGCTCCGTTAAATCAGGTGTTAGAACTTAATAATCCAATTTAATCTCCGTTCTGCTATCTATAACTCTTAAACGACAGCATATAAACATAATGAAACCTCTAATTGAAAAATAATAAAATAAAAATAACGAATCAAGTAAAATAGATGAAGTTACCGATTTCCTCTAACAAAAAGCTCGTGATCGCTACGATCGCTCAACGAAGACGACGCTTCGCTATCCTCCGACTCCGGTTCGTCTCTCTGTCTAGTAACTTCCGGATCGAATAAAAAGTAGTCAAACTCATCAGCGACTTCGTCGGCAGATTTTCCGTCGAGAGCTTCAGCGATTAAGCCGAAGGGCTTGAACTCTCCGATAACGGTGAGGTGCCGAACTCCGATTGATGACATTGGCTCCTTATCAGATCAAATGTTGGGTGAATTGAACGAAACGGGTTAGAGATGTGAAGACTGAAGAGGTGTGGTTTGAAACTGTGCTCCCGACTCCCGCCCTTTTTTTGGTCTCGAGTGGCACCGAGCGGGTCGGGGTAGAAGACTATAAAACCCTAGGCCGAAAGTAATGATATTAGTCATTAGTATAGGCCGTTAGCGACTTCGGCCCATGAGTCTTTTTTGTTTGTTGAAACTTGAAAGCTGAAATTAAATACGACAAATCTTAAAGATTATATGTGATTCAGCGTATCTTTTAGATATTCTTAAGATCATGATCTTGAACTTTAGTTGTGTTATTGATTGTTTGTATAGGTTTGAATTTTTATAGATGCAAGATTAGATGGTATTAGAAGTAAAACAAAATTCAGGGATATAATTAAATATTAAAATTTATTAAGGTGGTGTTTTTTTTTTTGTAAAAGAGCTTCTAAAGCTCTTTTGTCTGCATCAAAAAGAGGCGGGCAGATGTTTCTGGTCTGCAGAGTGTTTGTTTTTTTGAATACGTTTCATTAAAAAACATCTGCGTGACCTCTTCTTGGAGAAGAGGTGGCTAAAGTCTTCACACATCTTCTCACCTCTTCACATTTCAACCCTACACATCTTTCCCCAAATTACTTCTCCACCTCCATTCCACCGTCTGCAGAGTGTTCTCTGCTCCCGTCGCCACCACTGCACTGCGGCTAGGGTTTCACCAAACCCTCTTCTCTTTCACTCTTATCTTCTAGATTCTCTAAGCTTTCTGTTGGGTAATCGATCCGAATACACATGATGATTACCAATTGGAATTAGGGTTCGTATCTGTTGCAAAAGATTGAAACTTTGTATCAAAGGGTTCTTTACGAGTGCAACAAAAGAAGAAAGATATGGCGACTATGAACCCTTTCGATTTGCTCGGAGATGATGACAATGATGACCCTGAGCAGCTTGTGCAGAAGATTGTCGCTGCGCCGGTGAAGAAAGCTCTGTCTGCGGCTTCCGCCGTAAGCCCACCGCTTAGCCGGCTAAACTTCAAGCTAGGGATATAATCCTGAAGAAACCGACGACGACGATGATGATGATGAACAAGACAAATCATCTGAATTCATCTTCAAGCTAGGGATATATCAACACCTATGACCTTTCTGTTGGTGATCCACCAGTGCCTCTTTTCAACAGTGGCATGAGGAGGAGATACAGCCATTGTTGTTGTTGTTGTTGATTGTATGTGATGAATGAGGATTAACCATTAAACTCAATCCCCTTTGGTCTGCATATTGATTTACAGAGTGGGATGTGTTTGTTTTATAATAATAATAATAATAATAATAAAATAATAATAATAATAACAACAACATTGCAGATGTTAAAACACAACAGTCTTTTTCTAGCAGACTGCAGACGTTTGGTCCACCTCTTCTGCTACAGATGTCTGCAGATGTGGTCTGCAGACTACAGACGTTTTACCTCTTCAGAAACAAACAGCACCTAAGTAAATATAGCCATAAAAACTTGCTTAAAATGCCGACCAAGTTTTCATATTGTTCTAGTTAAGTCATTGATATGTTTGTATCAATTAGATTACTCAAGTTTATTTAATGCTTTAGTAATAAGTTTCTCTTACTAATTTAATAGGCAGCAGCTTGCTTAGAGACTTTATTGTTTCCCGACATACAATTAAAGTTGTTCAGGGTTGTGCGATGAGAATTACCGAGAGTTGGAACATATGCATTAGAGTTACTAGGGTTGTGTAATGAGAGTTATTATTGCCATATGATGTGACCTTTTGAATATTGGTACTGGGTGTTTCATATATTGTAAATATAGTAACGGATAGAAGAATTGTCATTGTACGCCTTTAGGAAAAAAGTAAACGATGATGTGTTAAGAATATCACTACAAGAAAAATGACTTTTAGCAACAAAATTCTATAGCAAGGACATAATGTCCTTACTATAGCACACTAAAAGACAAAAAAGTAGAGCCAGTTGATTTTCTAGTTTGACCAGACCTTTAGCAAGGACAATGTTCTCGCAGTACAGTTTTCAGTTTTTTTTGTTTTTTAATTAATTTTATTGACTGTAAAAATATATAAAAGGGTGGGACTTTTTTGACTAGATCTATAGCAAGAACAATGTCCACGCTATAGATAAATACGTATTTTTTTAATTTTCAATTCCCACCAAACTTAAAAAATATCGCGTAATACGTATTTTCGATTCCCTCTAAAACTAAAAAAATCCCGGGTCACTTGTTGTGAGGACATTGTCCTCGCTGAAAGTATTTTTGAATTTTAATTTGTTTTTAAATCGAAATACAAAATATTGTATTTAAATATATTTTCAGTTTTCGTAAATGAAAGAAAAATCCGCTCAGATTTGCAATAGTGTATGTGTGTATGTATATATATATGTGTGTGTATGTATGTATGTTGTGTCTTTTGTATGTATATATGCATGACACGTATTTATTACATGTATGTGTGTATGGTGTATGTATATACGTGTATGTATGTATAATATGTATGACATGTTTGTATTTAATTATCACATATACAATGTACAATGTATTTATGTATATATACATACATAAGGCATGTATGATATATAATGTACAATGTATGTATTTATGTATGGATATACTATGTGTGTATGTATGACACGTTGCATATACGTATCATATGTATAATGTACAATGTATGTATGTAATACCTGTCTATATGCTCTGTAAGCATGACATGTATGTATGTATGTACGTATCACGTGTATAATATACAATGTATGTATGTATGTATTATATATATGTGTGTGTATGTATGTATGTATGTATATGTATGTATGTATGTATGTATGTATGTAGTGTCTTTTGGTATGTATATATGCATGACACGTATTTATTACATTTTGTGTGGTGTATGTATATATCGTGTTTGTATGTATAATATGTATGACATGTTTGTATTTACTTATCACATATATAATGTACAATGTATCTGTGTATGTACATACGTGTATGTATGCATGCCATGTATGCATATACGTGTCACATGTATCTATGTATGGATATATTGTGTATGTATGTATGGCATGTATGATGTACAATGTATGTATCTATGTATTGATATACTGTGTATGTATGTATGACATGTATGCATATACGTATCACATGTATAATGTACAATGTATTTATGTATGTATTACTTGTATATATGCACTGTATGTATGACATGTATGTATGTATGTACGTATCACATGTATCTATGTATGGATATACTGTGTATGTATGTATGGCATGTATGATGACAATGTATGTATCTATGTATGGATATACTATGTATGTATGTATGACATGTATGCATATACGTATCACATGTATAATGTACTATGTATGTATGTATTACTTGTATATATGCACCGTATGTATGACATGCATGTATGTATGTACGTAGCACATGTATCTATGTATGGATATACTGTGTATGCATGTAAAATATGTATGGCATGTATGATGTACAATGTATGTATCTATGTATGGATATACTATGTATGTATGTATGACATGTATGCATATACGTATCACATGTATAATGTACAATGTATGTATGTATTACTTGTATATATGCACTGTATGTATGACATGTGTGTATGTATGTACGTATCATATGTATCTATGTATGGATATACTGTGTATGTATATATAATATGTATGGCACTGCATGTATGACATGTATGTATGTATATACGTATCACTTGTATATTTAATGTAATAACAACTTTTAAATTATCACTAAAACACAAATGTGCATATTAACATCTAAAACTTATTGTTAAAAGAGCAATTTTTTCACTTTTTTAAACTTTTTTTATAATATATGAAACTTTAAAAATGGAAAGATCTAATTACGTTTATAGTTTTATATTAACAATTAAAAATTACGGGATTTTAAGAAAACAATAAAAAAACTTACAAATCTATTTAAAAAAAATAAAAAAATCTAAGTACGTTTATAGTTTTATATTAACAATTAAAAATTACGGGATTTTAAAAAAATAAAATTCCCAACCTTAAACCTTAAAAATTGTTAAAAATTATATTAACAATTAACAATTTAAACCTTAATATAAACCAAATTCCCAAACCCCATAACCCGCCCCCCATAACCCGTCCCCTAACCCGCCCCCCATAACCAAATTCCCAAATCGCGCACCCTAGCCTCTCACCTCACGACACCGGCTGAAAAAGATCGACCAACTCGCAACGTCGAGCTCACGACCGGCGGCCGAGGTGACCACCCTCACGATCGACCCTCCCAGGTATAATTTCGTTTCTCTCTCTACTCCTCTCAAGATCTTGGGCTCTCAACCGGATTCTCGAGTATGGGTGCGCAGGTGTGGGTGCGCGGGTGTGGGTGTGCTGGTTTGGTGGTGTCGGGTACGGGTGCGCGGGTGTGGGCGCGCGGGTGTGGGCGCAGGTATGATGGTGTCGGGTGTGTACGCGGGTGGTGATTTGGGTGTCGGGTGGTGGTGCGCCGCCGAGGTTGGGGTGGTCGATCGGGTGGTCGGGTGTGATTTGGGTTCAGTCGGGTGGTGATTTGACTTAGTTTTTAACTGGTTGTGTTAGAATTTGAAGATTTGCCTGTAAAGTGTGACTGTAAAGTGCGATTCTTGACTGAAATTAACTTAGGTTACTTGATTGTTGGTGATTTGGGTTTAGAATTTGAAGATTTACCTCTCGAATAAGTTTATTGGCTGTAAAGTGTGATTCTTGACTGTAATTAGGTTACTTGATTGTTGGTAATGTATAGTTTACATGATTGGTGGCTGTAAGTGTGATTCTTGATTGTAAAGTGTGATTCAAAACCGATAAGCAACATTGTGTTACCAAAAATAACATAACCAGCATTTCTATTCAGCATGAGTGGTTTAAAGGAGACCAGTACATTCTTACTACACAAGCAAACCAAGTATTTATCTTCAAGACCCATCTAAAAGACAAGATTATTGGAAAGTCGTCCAAAAGGTTAATCATCGTAAGATTTGGGACAGAGATATTATGGTAGAAGTTACTGAAGATGTCATCCATGATGACAATTCGAGTGCACTTGCATTGTCTGCCAACTTGGAGGATTTGACTTATACTAGTTTGAGTATGGGTCATGTCACCGAAGTTGAAGAGATTCCTATTCCTGCCCGTCATGATGATGCTGAGTTTATTGATGATGATGACAACGATGATCCTGATAGTGATACATCCGATAACGAACTCGATAACGACAACGTAGCACACAGTTATTCTAGTGATGAATCCGATTGAATTGCGATCATAATTTATAAAAGACCTTTAATGAAATCAATATATGTATTGACTTGTTATGCTTTTATATTGTTAATATGTTTTATTGGGTTGTATTTCTATTGATCTCGAAAAACTAGTTCGTATTGTTGTATTTGGATTTTCAGATGGCTGACGTGGATGTTAGGGGACACGATGGTGATGGGCATGGTGATCCTCCACCGGGAGGATGGAACCCCGCTTCAGGCTGTGCGACGATTGGTAAGATGTTTACTTGATTTGCATTTATTTTTACAAGGTATTGTTTACTTGTATTTTTTTATTTGTTCACTTGAATTTGCAGGGTCATCTAATAAAAGGAGGAAGACTACAAACAAGGGGTTGCGCAAACAATGGGAAAAGAATGGTTGTAAGCCATTCCCTATTGTCTTTGACTTTGAGGACCAGCAAACTATGAGACCGGTGGGGGATAACTCAAGTGACTTCGTAAATCTCCTCGGGGTTACTGTAAGGACTACAGTCCCACTGAACTATAAATCTTGGAAAGATGCCCCGATGAGGCGATGACTGCCATATGGCCCCAATTGGAGGTTAAGATTGTTTAATATATTCAAATTTTAAATAACATACTATGTTGCTAATTATTATATATATTTTTATAAATTACAGACTTATTTTAATCTGGTACCTTATCTTGATCATCCGGGCTATAAAATCCCATTTGAGGCTGGTATCATGAAGCTTTGCGCCGAACTCTATTCTGGTGCAAAACACAGGTTCAAGTTAAATAATTTCACCAAACTTGGGGGGTTGGAAAATAGAGAGGTCATCCGCCAAAAGGTTCCCGAGAGCGTGACGCCTGAGATGTGGAATGAGATGGTCAATTCCTACTGCAGTGAAGATAATGTTCGCCGCTCGGCGGTGAACAAAAGTAATAGATCCCGTCACCGCTACCAAAGTTACCATGGGACCAAGTCTATTGTATCGATCAGACATGACCGTGTAAGTCACTTTTAAAGCAAATATATATATATATATAATATAAAATTGTAATGTAAGTTTGGTAGTATGTAGTATAGGTTTTGTGCATTTTTTGTTTAATTGTTATTAACTATACGTATTCACTTTATTTCATGTGTTACGTACAGCGTCAGATTGATGGAAAATACCCGAGTCTAATCGAGAATTTCAAGGAGAGGTGCTCTAAAAATGGGAAAATCCCATTACCACAACTTGCTCAACAACAATATGTAAGTAATCAGTTAGTTATTTGGCTATTTTTAGTTTTAGGTACTTCCTTTGGTTAATTTGCATAAATGATTAGATTTATATAACATTGATTATTTATTATTTTGTAACTATACAGGATGAAATGAATGACCTACTGAGCTGACAAGAAGGTGCAGCTAACCCGTTGACAGAGAAGCAGATCATGGATCAGGTATTGGGTACACGTCGTGGGTTTAACAGGGATCGTGGACATGTTGTACCCGGTTTGGCCCGATACACTTCATCATCTTCTAGTCCAGGACCATCTACCCCACCACCACCTGTCTACACCCAAGAACAAGTCAATGAAAAGCTGGCATCATCAAAGAAAAAATATACGCGCCTTGCTACTAAATTGGAAAATGTTATAAAAGGTTTGGCAGAACACAATATTGTGATTGAATTTGACTCTGATTGTGCGAGCGACAACTCTGACTAGGTTATCCTAATGTTTCTTATGAACTTAGATCTTGGTATTAAATTATGTAACCGAATTTATCATTTGAACTTAGATCTTGATATTAGATTATGTAACCGATTATGGTATGATGATATTTTGGTTGTATGATTGATTATATAATTGGTGTTTGATGGAAATCTGGAAAACAGAACAGGCATTGACCCAGAAAAATTCTGGGCGGGAAGCTGCATTTACAGCAAAAATGGCAGTGAAATTCCCAGTCATTCAGCAAGGACAAGGTCCTCTTTAAAGTCTTTAGCAATGACAAAATAAAATACTACAAAAAGTCCTCTCTAAAATACAGCAAGGACAAAAGTCCTTGCTGTAGGGTATTAATAAATACACGTATAATGTATAAATATATTAACAAATACGTTTATAATACATTTATACATGTATAATGTATAAATATATATGTTATATGTATTTTTATAATTATTTAAAGTAAATTTTATAGTGAGGACAAAGTCCTTGCTGTAGGTATTTAATTACTTTTTCAAAAATCAGAGATGTCCTCGTTGTATTCGTTGACTATCCTCGCTGTAGACCTGTAGCCACGGGGCTTTGGCGAGGAGATTCCAGCGAGGACATGTTCTCGCTATACATCTTCAATGAGGACATTCTAACATTTAACGAGGACTTTTATCCTTGCTGAATGTTATTTTCTTGTAGTCGTATATGAAACAAGGTATGAAGTTAGATTTCAGTAAATAAATGTAAATAGGTAAAAAGACAATAAGTCATAATAGTCTTGTTCATTATATGGATTACTTATTATCTCAAAGTGAAGTAAGTTAATTTCATACTTCTCATCTCAAATTATTTTATCATTATGAAAACAAAAAGTGAACAGTGAGTTTCTAAACTTTGATTTCCGGTTTTGAAAACAGATGATAGCATTAAATTTAATTAAAATATTATTTTTTATCTAAATTGAAGTTATGAAATTGATATAGATGATGGGATGTGAATGTTCTTTCTTTTCACATGTATTTTCTATGTTTTTTATGAGTGGTTGCGACTCTAGAATATATAAAAGTAATAATAATAATAACTTATATTTATATGAATACAAACAAATACAGTGAATGATATGTAAAAGCGAAAGGGTCTTCTAAAGGGTGAAAAGGTGTAGGAATATATATGGTTTCTGGTTAATCTATATGGATGTGATGGATAATCGAATGTGAATTCTCTTGGATATTTACTACTCATTTGAAACGACAAAAGATATCTCCTCGAGGGTAAACTTGTCATCCAAAATAGATTGTGTTAGAGTGAATCTCATTAACGTATGTTGCTAAGTTGGCAATGCAAATCAATATAGCCACCACATGTGTGAATTACATATGCGGATGTTGGCACACGTGAATTGGAATAACGTACGTATCTGTATCATATCATACTGGCTTAACACCATTTTGAAGAACTCGATTGAACCACTGTTAAAAACTATTGACATGAGTGAGTCTCATTCACATATTTGATATATCTGATTTTCATTACCACCTAAGCAAGACACATGAACGACATTGACGTACCATATAGAAACTTACACGTTTAAATTCTGACTAGAACCATGCATAGGTAGCAAAACTCTCTTATTCAAAAATAAAATAAAATTTACAACGTTACTAATTGATAGACATGGCAATGCTAACCCGTTTGCTTTCATTGGGTTAATTTGGGCTTTAATAATAAAGGTATGGGTTAAGATGGGCTAGTTATTATTTTTAAGGGGGTTAGGGTGGGTAATTATAAAAGCTTAGGAGAAAAGAAATGTGTTAAGATGGGTGGTGCTAAATACCCTCAACGGGTCAAGATGGGTCACTATTACGTCTGGCTTTAAACCCTTTCCCACATGTTCATTTGTCCTATTAAATATCCAGATCCCATTCAAAAATCATCATTAATGATTAATCCTCCATTTTGATTCATACTTCAAGTATTACCATTTTATTTTTTTATCATTAATCATTGTTTAATGTTGTTTCTCTTAAAATTCAACCCATAATTATCATCTATATGAATGTAATATTCAATCGGAAGTGGTGTAGTTGTTTCTAATCATTGTGTTGACACAATCACCAAGGTTTCCGCTATAAAAACATGTAACTTCATCCTCCAATGACATCCAATCGGTTTTGAAAGAATACTCTACTCGTCATGAAAACTCAGATTCGTTGTCAAAACCCAAGACCTTCACCAACATCTTCATCGCCATAACCGACGTCGACGTTCGGCTATGCGTCATTATTTTATTAAATTTAATCTATTAATTTAGAGTGAAGCTATGCATTTTCAATTGATAAACAATAATTTCAATGCATAATTAGTTAATAGATGATTGAATTTGGGTTAGTCCTTTTATTTTTAATTCTAATTTTAGAAACATAATATAACTAGTGCATACCTTTGAGAATTTATACAACTTAGTGATGAAGACATGGATTTTGATTTGATCGAAGTGATGCTCTGAATCCTTATTGTATACTAATACTATCTAGAATGCAGACTATTTGAATTTTATGTATTGTTTTCAAATTTTAGACTTTTGACCCATTCTGACCCGAACATATATTTACCCGAATCCAACCTGACCCTAGCCCATCTTGACCCTTTTTTAAATTGACCCATCCTGACCTGAACCCGTTCTAACACGAACCCATTCTGATCCGTTACACTACCCGACCCAACCCGCCCGTTTGCCGGGTATACTAATTGACTAGCCATTATATATGATACTAATTACCAAGTGGTTTGTCTACTATGGTTTATGCATTATGGGTTGTACATGAACTTTATGCATCCACTTTTTTTTTGTTTCTCAATTTTAACCCCAATATTTTTTAAATCTTTACATTTAACCCTTATAATTTTTCACTTTTAACTTAGGTTCTCTACACTTTTTATCTTTTATAAATTTTTCATTTTACATTTTGGTTTAAATTTTACGAGTTAACACGTCGTAACATGCGATTGACGTTCAATGTTTTACGTCTATTTTTCCTGTTTGACGACCCTATCACACACGCAGTTCTTAGATCGATTTATTATTGTTTTTAATGTTTTACGTTTCACATGCGAGGTTCAACGTTTTTACGTCTACTTTCAGTCAGTTTTATATTCTCGTTTTTATTATTTTTAATATGAGTTTTTCTGGTACTGGTGGTCGCTAATGGTGGTGTGAAATTGATGCTACTTGGTACGGTTTTACTCCGCGCAAGGGAATTAATATTAGTTTACTCTAGTTTCAATCAACAACCACTTTTCTTATTTATAAACTTCAAACCTATTAGTGAATACGGTTTCCCGGGCTTGAGCTAGTCATCAAATGCGTTATATTGACGTGCAACAAGAAATTCAACTCTCTAGGATGAGATTCCAAACCCACTAGATTGTATATTTGTGAAAGAAAAAGAAAAACACTATTCAACATAACTCAAACGAAAGGACATTAAAATCAATTTATTACTTGAACATTCTAAAGTATAAACATTCAAGAAACTAACACAAATCAATCATGATCAAAAATACATAACCACGTTCCATTGGACTTGGTTCTACGATACCCTTCACATATGGACTCGTGCTTGAACCATCAACGACTAGCATCAACCACGTCGATCTTCATGATGAAATCCTTAGGCTGAAAACAGTACATGTGGTCACTGGCCCAAGAAAACCTCAATGTATCGTCAAGAATGGCTCTGATCTTCAAATCCTCGTTACATCGATCATACTCTTCAATGACATAAGCGAGATCTGCATCCGACCTAACATGAACCAACGCGTCAAGATCATCATGGGGCAACTTGCACCTCAAACTCATAGACGGTCCACATGTATCCCACAACTTTACGATAAGCTCGGTGTATGTAACACCACGGTCCACTTTAAGAATCCCGCTTGTGCCGCCAGCGTATCGGAGTTTGCCGCCATTCTTATCGTGTGTGATCGTACCGTCATAACTGTAGTGGAGTTTGATCATCTTGGTGGAACTCGATGATGTTATGGATGATTGATTGTATGAAAAGACTGGGAACTAAGCAGTACGTACTCTTGTATTCAATGGTTTATGTGCATGCACAACTCTTTATAGTGGGTTAAAAACTATCCGGATAGATACATATCTTATCCTCTAATATGTTTGAATTTTAAGAATTATCCTAATAACTACTGACGAAATTATATGAATAAATATTAAATTATATTACCTTGAATTTCAAGAATTATATATCCTAAGAACTACTGACGAAATTAAATGAATAAATATAAATTATATTACCACAAGTGAATTTAAACGATATTATCATCGTTAATGTAGAAACTCATATCCACTTACAACATAACCATTATTTTGTTCACCATAACTGTGTAGTCATATTTTATTTATATGTTATAATTAGTTAAAATTACTTTAAACAACTACGTTAACAAAGGGCCTCGTATATAACTTTAAAATAACACCATAACCAAACCATGATCAAATCCGGCAAATCTCATCAATAGTTAAGCTAGTGATGAGGATTGAAGAGAATGATGTGTATCTTATCTATACCACAATGGACAGAGAGTCTGCTTCTAGGTAGACCTCCGCCTCAAAAGCAAACAAAAAAAGTATAGGTAACACCAATGAGAACGTAGCACAACACTCGCAAAGTAAAATCATCACAAATACATCATTTACCAAAAAACCTAGATAAAGAGCAACCATACAACACAAATGAGTGATTAATACACATTAAACGACAAGAAACGCAGATCATAAGGCATCCCATCCAATACACATTAATAAGTACAAATCCACAGTATCATACGTCGTCCATTTCACAGGTGCACTAGTTAAGAGGCAGCATATAGTGACAATCGAAGGTGAAGTTAAATCAAGGAAAGTGATCACGCGTAACAACTCTTAGAAGGATCATAGCTGATAACCTAGCTATAACGTATATAAGACATACCTATAGACCCACACCTGAATGGCATCAAGTCATTAACCTTAATCTTACGTATTCGACTACATCCATCTTAGACCATGTCCTCAGATTGGTGTTATTCTAACGAAGTCTGTCTAGTTCTTTTTCCAAATCAGTTTGGGTCTTCCTCTACTTATCTTTTCGTCTACCGTAAGGGACTCAATTACCCTAACCCGAGCCGACATCTACCTCGTTTTTACATGCCCAAACCATCTTAAATAATTTTTATTATTTTATTTTTTATACTAGCTACTCCGAACCTATATCTAAAACATCTTTCGTATCCAATCTAAATTCCATCCAAAGTAAAAAGTAAAATTTATTACCACATTCCGTGTAATTTTATATATGATTGGATATGAATTTCCATCCAAACCCGATCGGAGTCAAAATTTGGTTTTCCATTATAATTTGAGTATATAATGTTTTATACAAATTTTAATGTATATACAGTTGTGATATTCTTTTTTTGTAAGTTTTGAAATGAGTTTTGTTCAAATGCAAAGGCTACGCAATACGCAAGCAAGTCCTACCGGTTTTCCTTGTTTGTATTATATCTTTTGCATAACCAACTTTTATAGAACCACAAGCAATGGTTTATCTCCATAGTTTTATGCCCTATAAGTTGAAGAGTCACATCTTAATGACCAGTGACTTGCCTCGATGGCATCGCAACCAGGGCCGTCTTAATGATTTTGGAGGCCTTACGCAAACCTAAAAAACGAGGCCCTTTCGGAGGTTAACATAATAAATCCTCCTTCTTTACCCGGGTATGGACCGAAAACAATTAACTAAAATGCTTATAATTGGCGGAGTTCAACAATTTTTTTGTATCCTTTTTGTAATTCAATATCTGCTTATTCTTTTTGCTTCTTTTGGGTTTTCATACGCCGCTTTCATGTTCTCTAGTCAAGATTACCATAATTTTACTAGTTTTGGGATTAAGTCGGCCCTGATCACAACTTAAGAGAAATGGGGGAGGAGGACCACCAGCACGTGTTTATTATCTTCCTTTTAAGGTTTGTGAATATTCACCTCCACTGATCGAAGATTTATTGATTAGTATTTATACTACTACAATGAGTTTGCATCATTATCTAGTCTAAGATAATCGCAAGTAATTAACTAACTATCTAACAAACTAGACTATGAGGGGAAAAAACATAAATGACAAACTAGATCTCGTTCTTAAAAAACAAACAAGATAAAAGTAAAAAAGAACAACTTTATCCATTTTCAACGTGAACACACGGCAAACCAACACGTAGATTTACAGAAGTATTCCGAGGTCACGAAAAGGCTTTTAACAAACATCTCTGCTTAGCTTTAAATCGTTGTGATTAAAGATGAATCATACAGCTCCAATCATTTAGTAATGGGTAGAGAGGGCAGGCCGGCAGGACCGGGGTAGGCGATCGCTCAAGGCCCAATATCCTCAGGGCCTGTAAAAATATAAAAAAAATTTTGCATGCAAATTAAAAAATATATATATAGACTATTAACAAATCCAATAACAATTTAGTTCTTTTAGTATACTAAACCTTAGAGCTCATTAACAATCCTAATTGGTTTATCCAATTACATTGACCCAGTTTAATATAAAAAAAGACTAGGAAAGCCTCCTAGGAGTCACGGTTAGCTTAAGTAAATCATTTAGATTATTTTGCTATAATATTTATATTTTGTTTATTAGTATAATAATTATTATCGTATTATAAACTTTACTACATGTGATTATTGACTCTATTTTATATGGGTCTATTTTTTTCCCGGGGCCCATAATTTTTCAAGGATTCTTGAGGACGACACTAGCCGGGTCAGGTGTTACATGGAAACATATAGGAGAGCCAGGACATGGGGAAATGGATTGTCTGAGCAGTGAAGCGCTACTACATATCGAACGCTTAACACGCATGAGAGGAAGAGATTCTGGTAGATGCAAGTCTGTAACCAAGTACACGGAAATGCCGAGAAGATGATCAATTGTCAACATTAGTGTTTTCATAACGATGGTTAGGTAACCAACAACTTAACAGGTGCCCATGTAATTTGCGTTTGTTAGCATGATTATTATATATCTTCATTCCATTTTCTTCGACTTGACTCTAGCTACCAAATTTAGCGGAAGATACAATGAACATATATTTGTTTTTATGACATTTATAATGTGACAATATTTATTATCAAATTGTTTTCGTTGACTTTCTAATGTCGTTTTGCGTTTAGTTTCCAGCATTGGTAAGTAGTGTAGCGCCGTTGACTTTCTGATGATAGCAATATAGCTGACATCCTTATATTGACATCTTTTTAGTCACCGTTGATATGTTGACCTTCAAATTTGGTCAACTAAACTTTCTAATTTTGGTTTTGTTGACCAAGGCTAGTCTCGGGTGGGTGTCGAAAATTGAACAAACACCGGGTTTTTCAGTTTTTGTATTACTTGCATATTGTGGTATGATTATGTGATTGATCAATGACCACTGTGGGCTATATTATAGGAATCCATTATGTACCGGTTATTTCTTCACATAAAATGTATGAAAAGTCGTTCAAATTGGATGACCTTTTCTATTGTAAGTTTGTAACCTTTGCTTTTGATTGGGTTATAGAGAAATTGAATATTTGAATAGGCCCAAATTCGTATCAATTTAGCACGACCTTTGATTTGTATAAAATTGAATACGAATTTTAAGTTCAATACATACTATTCTCGTACATATATCAAACTATACTCCTTCAACAGTCCTAATATGATGTTTGATTGTATACATCATCCAAAAGAAATGATCAACGGTCACAAACCGTATAATGTTTCTGAACCATGTAAAATACTTTGAACTAATTAGTTAAAGCTTGCCTCCAATGCATGACTAAACTTTAATAGATAATTAGGTTTTGGTGCGGCGCGTTGCCGCGACCGTGCGATTTTTAAAGTAAGCTTAAACCAAAATTAAAATCAAAATGAAGATTTAAAACCACAAAATCAGTGAAATACATAAAGTAAAACACATCAAAACCCAAAATCCATAACAAACAAGAACATGTAGAACCCAAAAGTAAATCAAAGCCCAACACCATACACAAAACAGACGAAAATCAAAGTCGCAAGAAGGGAACACGGTCCAAAATAGAAAATCGACGAAAATTAAAGCCCCGAAAGAGCAAACAAAATGAAAACCCAAACCTTAATTGCGAGAATCGTCAAGGTATCAATAACGAAAGAAAGAAAGCAGCGACCCGGATAAAAACAACGTCAAGGAACCTTATAAACGAACATGTGTCCAGACATCAAAAACCCACAAAAAAAACTCACCCCCAAACCTCGAACCCACATTCAAAACAAACTATTAAAACACACACACACAAAATAAATAAATAAACACCGACCAATTGTTTTAATATGAATTGATAATATGTAATGAAAGAGGAGAAGTAAGACAGATGGAGCGTTATATAATCGGCTTAACTTTTACATTTATATTAATATGTATTAGTTTTAGTAACCCATGTATTACACGTGTAGAATAATTGTGATAAAATTTTATTAATATATAAAATAATATTATAAAGTAAGATATGATTGAAAGTACGTATGAGTAACTACTATAAGAAATAAAATAATGATTTTAACTTGTTAAGCCTTTTTAAAAACAAATATTTGTTTCAAAACAAATTGTTTTAAAAGAAATTCATTATTATAACTCTCAAAGTTAATTATTAATTTTTATATATGTTATACTTTTCAACAAACACCAATTTTACAAAAAAATTATGTTTTATAAAATTTTATTATTGTATGAAAATGAATCATTATAAATAACACTAATAGAAAATAGCTATTTCGTAATTTATTAAAAAGTATTTATAGTTTATAAAGAAATTAAATAATATTATTAGTAGTTATAATTACTATTGAATATGAAATAGAAGCGGAAAATTTTGATAAGTAATAATAATGTCATGCTGTCACGTGTCCTCCTCAGTTACTCTTGTATTAAAAGATAAAAATTATTTATAATTCTAAGAGTTTAATGCTTTTTAAAGAGTTAACTCACATTATAATCCTAGTAGTAAATATACATCTTGTTCATCATGATATTTAAACTCTCAGCTTATTTCAAGGCGGACCCATTTTTTTTACATCAACATTTGATCTTTGGTGCTTGGATATATCATAGCTAGACATTCAGTTTTCATCAGGTTCGGTCATATATATAATGATAATTGTCGTTAAGATTGAAAAATCTAAAAACAATAATGAGACTTTTGAGGTTATCATGAACACAAAAAGATAACGCACTTTAAGTAACTATGGAAAAAGAATAACTGAATATATTGCTTTTTTTGTCTTTTTATGTTATTGTTTTTTTTAACATAGCACATATTGATTAATTAATCTTTTCAAAATAAGTTAAAAAATCTCCGAGGCTAACAATCTAAAATTTCACAGTTTAGTCGAAAAACCTATTATATGTTACATATAAAAATTAAAATACTACAAGGCCAGTTCACCCTGGACTCTTTACCCTCGGTTCATCCTTGATCTCATGAAAAGTACACGTTTATAATACATCTTGATACCGCTAAAACACAAACCTTTTTTATATATTTTATAGTTATTTTGGTTTTGTATTCAACATAAGTTCAACGATATAAAAACATGATTAATTTGGAGGCAGACTGAAGTGTCGGATACCAAAAGGCAAATGGGAGGACTAACAAGGTGACGGGCATTAATTCGAACCATTGAAAGAATAATTGAAGTGTTTAATCGAATTCAATACTTTTTTTTTTTTACTTTTGTTTTGGATAACATTTTCAAAATAACTTCAAAAATCTCATAGGTCAATTTTATAAAACCTCGGGTGTTATGCGTTACATATAAAATTTAAAAGGGTACGAGGTCAGTTGATCCTGACCTTTATACCATGTCCGTCCATGACGGCATGAAAGGAAAAACTTTCTTATACATTTTGGTATCGTTAGTAATAGAACTTTTAGTTAAATTTGATTTTATATTCAACATGCATCGATAAATTTAATAGGGTGAGGTTATTCTACAAAGTGTATTTTTGCTATAAAGTGTGAGAAGACACAATGAACCTAAAAAAGTCACAAAAAAATTTATATCTCACAATTTAAATCGAATTTAAAAAAACACTTCGGAGCCTTTGTTCATCTCGTTGTCCTCTTTCAGAAAAAAAATAAAAATAAAATATTTTTTTTTTCATTGTGTCATTATATGACACAATGACGTCATTGTGTCTTTTATATTGACGCAATGACGTCATTGTGTCTTTCATAATGACACAGTGAAGTCATTGTGTCTTTCATAAATGACATAATAAAAAAACGTTAATTTTTTTATTTTTTTTTATTTTTTCGTTAATTTTTTTTTCTTAGTGAGGACGACTAGGGGAACAAAAGCTCCGAATTACTTTTTTGAAATTCGATTTTGATTGTGAGATATAATTTTTTATCTTTTTTGACTTATTGTGTTTTTTTTACTCATTGTGTCTTTTTAACTCATTGTGTCTTCTCATATTTTATAGCAAAATACACTTTGTATTTGAACTTTTTTCAATTTAATAATATAAAAACATGACTAATTTGGAGGCATGCGAAAATGTCGGGTGCTCAAAGGCAAAGAGAAGGACGAGCAAGGTGACGAATCTATGAACCTGATCAAATGAGTTGGGCCATAGAAATTGTCAACGCCCTTGTTTGACCAAGCTGTGGTCGGTTTGGATGATTAATAACGATTGTGATTAAACAAATGACGACATCATTGACCCATTCTCATAATTAAGTGCCACACACATAACTACGGAGCTAACATCATGCATCACATCACCGGACAATATCTTATAATAAATAGTTTACTTCAAACCTTCAACCTACAAGTCGTAACAATTGCCGTTCAAAAAGAAAAAAAGAAGTTATATCAATTTGTATTTAAAAATTATTTATTTAGGATTATTATTCTCACACAACCTTCTTCAATCACAAGTCACCACATCATAGTTTATCCTAATAAATTACTTTTCAATGGTCATATTAAACGGCAAAACTATGTTAATATATTTATGTGTGTTACATTATATTTGGTACTTTTTCTAAGTACTATTACGTAATGATACTCGGGTGACATACTGAAATTGATTTGTTAAATGTTTTTACAATAGTAAAAAATATTAGTGATCAGTGGTTATAGGAACATATAAGGCCTATTCAGTAGCTGGTGATCGACTTATCTTTTGTTTACACAAGGACATGGTAGTAACGAGGTCGTTTTGCGATCTGATATCAGGTTATAGAAACATATATATGATGTAATTTGTAATTTTAATAATACTAATTATCAACTTGGTTATGCATCATGGATTGTACCATGTGCAGAGTGGGTTGTAACCACATATTTTTTTAATCTTTAATTTTTTATTTTAATCCAATACTTTTATAATTAGCCCCAATA
>CM044006.1:89337726-89472726 GCA_024085815.1 Flaveria linearis | reverse complement strand
CAAGGCATCCAGCCGTAATAGGGTTCTGTTTTAAATTCTTTTAAACACTATCCCATTCAAACCCCAATTCCCAATCGAGCCTTAGGTTCGAATCCCTCCCAATTAAAGCTCCATTCATTTTCAAATGCATCTGTAATCATAGGGCTTTTATTGTCCATGTTTAATTGAATATGTATGTATGGTTAATTACCGATTTGGTGATGGATTGAAGACGAACAGAATGAAGAACTGGTCGCGGTCGATGTGATGATCGATGGATGAGCAATCCTTGATGAAAACCGAATTAAATTGGTAGGAAGTTTCGTATGTTGATCTAGATTAAAAGCCCTTTGTTAATTTTAAAGGTTGAAGCTCGGTGGTGGTGTTCGATAGGGTTGCAGGTTCGATGAAGACGACGAAGGATTTCTGTTTGTTTATGTACGTTCGATTGGAATTACAGATTGCATTTCACTTATAGTGTGATAAAGTTCAAATTGATTGAATCAATTTGTCTAAAGTGGTGTTTGAGTGGATTAATTATCCGTTGAACGGTCGGGATAAAGTTGGATCCAAAGTTGTGAGCTTTGGATGCGAATCATTCACTGATTACATGTGTTCTGGGGTGCATTGGGTTCGAATCTTACCCACGAAACGATTTGGTGCATTTTGAGCTGTAAATGTTGTAACAACTCGTATTTTCGTTAACTTAAAAGTTAACTTTGTTAAATCTTAAAAGGACATTTTATGTCAATTTTGAAACTTTGAGGTTTGTTATACTTAATAATTAATTTGGTTGTTAACAAATTAATTTAATAAATAATAATAACAATTTTAGTGTTTATAACGTTTGCTTAATATTATAAACTTAACATAAGTGCTAATAATTTTAAAAATAGTTATTATTATTATAATAATAATAATAACAATAATAATATAATAATAATAATAATAATAATAATAATAATAATAATAATAATAATAATAATAATAATAATAATAATAATAATAAATGTAATAATGACTTATTAAAAATTAATTAAAATAGTTAGAACTTAAAGTAAATAAAGTTCAGGGGTTATTTATGTAATTTATGAAACTTAAAAATTAAAGTTTCTAGCATAAAATAACAAACCCTAAACTACAGGGGCTATTTGTGTAATTTATTAAAACAAAACCCAAACCACCCTCCCCTTCCCGTTTTTCCGGCCAGGAGTCCGGCCAAACTCCGGCGCGGCTCCGGCCACCATCGAAAGCTTGTTTCCAGACCATTTTTCAATCCAAAACCGGTTGCAAACCCTTCTAGACTACGTTTCAAACCTTAATCACACTTAAATTCGCAGTTAAAGTCGGTAATGAGTGTTGATTGAGCTCGGTAACCGTCAACCGCAAGCCTTCTAACCGTTCACTAGTTAATACTCAATAATAACCCAATTAATCGAACATAAACAAACTTCTAACTATCTCTAATCAATCATCACTTCCAACTTCGTCTGAAAAACACACAAACACCACATTCGATCATCGTCTTCATCGCAAACCTGCAACCTAATCAACACCTACCTTAGAAGCATTTTAAACAACAATTGACAGAGGGTTTTCATCCACCAAATCCTTATGAAGCTTTCTGTACAATGAATTTGGGTTTCATCAACGTTTGCCACCTGAACCGATTCTTGCATAGCCGCGATATGTTCTTCGTGTGTTCTTACTATCATTTCAAAGCAAACCAGGTAATTAAATCCTCATACACACTCGTTTTTACATAATAAATCAAAGCCCCAAGTTTGATTTCATAAACAACATCAATTTGATGTTCAATTTGGGTTAAAATCAATCTAGGGTTCTTGGGGAAATTAAGGACTTGTCTGTGGTTGGTTTATAAGAATTAAAAGCCGAAGTAAAGCGCGGCCTCAGCCTCTGGTTCACTGGTTAAGACATTGTGCATTGAGCATGAGGTCCCGGGTTCAAACCCGGGCATCCTCATGCATTTTTTTTTAAAGCCTTCTTAGCTTAAATTTAATTTTAGAAAAAAATTTAATAAACATAAAAATAATTTTACAAACTTTTAATATTTTTAAAATCACCTAAATATTTTCTGTAAATTTATTTTTGTAAAATCTTTTATCATTTTATTATAAAATTTATTTACAAATGTTATAACTAAATATATTTATTTATAAAAAAAAAAGAATTATAAACTTATTAGATTTTTAAGACATCATATTATTTTCTATAATTTATTTAAATAAAATATGTTAATATTTTTATTAAACGGTTTAGATAAATAATATATTTAGTTTATTTTCTTATAAAATGATTTTTGATAGTGGTTTAAATCACTAAATTATTTGTTCAACAATATCTATATACATATATAAATGATGATTATTATTCCAACTTATAACTAAATTTTAATACAAATATTATTTCTTTTGTATTTCTATATACAAAAAAATGTACACTTAGTATATTTTAGTTAATTTCTATTAAAACACATAAATGATAAATTTTGGTCTTAAAATATTTAATGTACTTATAAAAATCCCCAAATTCCACCTATAACCCTAATTCTTGTTAAATTGTTAAACTTATTATTAAACGTTAACCTTGTGATTATATATACATATATAGGTGCCTTGTGACTATTCACGTTGGAACGACACCTATTATTATTCTTATTAGTCGTCCTACTTATACTTATTTGCCAAGTGAGTTTCCTTGCCCCTTTTTATGCTATTTCACACCGTTTTGGGGTGAAACATGTTACATTATTCAACATACACTTATAAACGTTTAGATCTATATAAAACACATGCAATTCATACTTTTATTTTGTCATGGTTATTTGTGTTATTGTAAGTCTTATAAGAGTTACATATATTGTTTACAATCATTAACTATTGCTAGCCTGGCGACGTCTTAGATCTTTGGGCCTGACAAGCCTATTTGGTGCTAAAGTCGATGTATTGCCGACTCCTAGGAGCCGTATGCTTGTGCACTAGGGAACCAAGTACACTTAGCCACTCATATAAACATATAATCTAGTCGAGGTTTGATTGTACTATATGTGCTATATAAACTTGCTAACTCATAACCTATGACATGAATTGCTACTTGAAAACCCATGGGATATTATGTATATTAAACCCTTGGAAACTCACCAACTTTATAGTTGACCCGTTATTTTTAACATGTTTCAGGAAATGCCAAGTTTGAAGTCATCATTTGAAGTTTGCATAAATCTAGGATTTGGACCTAGATTAAAGAATGAAAAGCTTTGGATTACTTTTGTTTTATGTTTTGACTTATTTCATGTTGAAACTTATGATTGTAATTGCATTTGCAACTTATAATAATAATATTTACATTTAGGGCTAGCGTTATGTGGCTGTGAACGATCTTAACTCTCACACCTCGACGTTTCCGCCGTCAAGGTTGGGGTGTGACAGATTGGTATCAGAGCCCATAACTATAGGGATTTAGGTTATTAGAAATGGTGACCTAGACTATAGCTTATGCATGAACCTCATAGAAAGATCATTATATTTTTGTGCTTACTTATTGTCTGCGTGCTACATAATGCTATGCCTTTTGTGCAACTTGATGCCTTAGCATAGGAATTGCCTTATGTATGCTTAAACTTAGTTACTTGTCTCCCTAAACTTAACTTTGACTCTTTGACTCTCCCCGACAAATAACACTTCCTTAACTTATTCTCGACGTCGTGTGGAATCTACACTACCTATCGTGGGTTTAATTCCTTAGACTCTATGTCTAATCATTGAAAATCTCATCAAGGTTTTGATTTCATGAACCTAAGAAATTTGTGTGACCATAGACACCTGTATTCTGGATTTCCTGGCAAAAGGCCTTCGGGCTAAGGCAAGCATATCGTATAAATCTCATTGCGAGACCAGTTATGCTTACCTGGGGATTTCTGGGATGAGTGATAAACTATGGTCAACATACACAAGTCTCTAAGGCAAGTGGGTCAATTTACCTTGACGTGTCAACGATTCCAAATGGTAATGCGTTACTAAATGGAACCATCCTCTTTATATCTTAAAAATCTTTGATTCCTTGAACTGGTTTCTTCTCATTCCTATCATACATAATGTTCCTGTGATATTGAACTCGTCTTACCTTTCAACTCCCACGTTTAAACATCGTTACACATTAGGCGTTTCATGTAGCTACTTCTATACCTTGATCAATGTGTACATGACTCTTGTTATACCCAAAGATATTGGGAATCTAAACCGAATGATCTTTAAAACTTTAAATCGTTACTTATGGTTTTCAAACCTTCCTAAGGGTGTGTCCCATAACTAAAGACATTCAATGTTGTAGGTGGAATTCCTACATCTCGGGATACTTTGCTAATTGAATGTTAATTTTGTTAACTCAAATGTTATAAGTGGTCACTCACCCCAATGATCGAATAAATTAATTATAACTTTGTTACCACTTATAAGCACACGTGTCTTCAACAAGGTTATGGCTGACCTCATATCTTGAGAAGTCCATGTATTCCTTTTGATTGTGAATCGAATGTTCACATCTCACTATGATGATTGAATCATTCTTGTCCTTGATTTCGTCTTCCCGATTTAAGCCATCCAAGATGTGAACACCATAACAAATTCTGTTGTCTCGAACTTTGATCTTAAGCTTGTAAGCATGATTTTCTCTTTTGTTACATTGATGAAACTTGAAATTTCCTGAACTTCTAATTGATATCCTTTTCCTTTCACTGTTAAGTCAAACTTCGTACCGTTTGCACCATGGGAGATGCAAGAGTTTGTAAGTCAAGCTATGACTAAGAACATTCGTACCTCCTAAATGATTCTAACTCATCAAAACAGGGGTGATTCCCTTACTTTGATGGTTCTCTATTTGTTTCGATAAATGGTCTCCAATCGTGTGTTTTACAAAATTTCATCCTCTGGATTGGGGTGATTACCTTATCTTGAGGATTGACTTCAATTATTTTCCTTGGAATGGCATTTCACAAATGACATGATCTCACCAAAATAGGATTGAAACCCGTACCTTGGTGACAAATGTCAATCTTCGATTGTTTTCTTGTTATTATGAAATTCAATCATCAAGATATGCGTGAATTCCATACCTTGATGATAACATCATTTTTGTGAATTGTATTTGTTCAAATAAGACGACCTCGTCAAAGTAGGTGTGAATTCTGGATTTTGATGAAGAAGTTCGTCTTGTTATATTTTGTTTTTGTAAAACTTCACCGTTAAGATAGGAGTGATTTCCCTTACCTTAATGGTGAGTTACCTCGTCTTATTTCTGTGGATCCTTAACAATGAGTTGGGGATCGAACTTTTTGATTGGTAAGTTAGTGGTCATACCTTGGGAGTACACCATCAAGTTAGGAGTGAAAACCACACCTTGATGACTATTCACATTTCTTGATCATCAACTTATCAAGGTTGTAATCAAGTGACGAGAAACATGTAGTAACTTGAAGGGTGAAACAATGATTAGTGTTTCGACCTAGCAAGCCAAAGCATGATCTCTGAACTTGAAAGGAGACCCGATCACTCTAGGTTGATTTTGATTCCAAGCTTGGAGTATGTAAATTCTTAAATCGATTTCTTTTCCTTTATCTTCATGTTTTGATTTGATCTAGCTATATGGAACCATTTATTCCTTACTTATCAACTTTCATTTTGAGATATCATCAAACCCATAAGTATAGTCTTCCTAAATAATCTTTTGTCAAATAAAGGTATTATCAAATACCTATCCTATTGTTTGATGATTATGTATGCAATCTATATTTGGAAATTTGTTACTTTGCAAAACATGTTTACAAATACCTTTCCTATTGTTTGCGTCATTTCTTGAATTGCTTTTGAATTCTTAACCTTGAAAATCATTGAAATTCTATCGTGGTGTTGAACAACAAGACTCGTTATTATCCTCATTGCGATGTGGATATAATGGTTCATAAAATTTTGTAATTTGTAGTCATGGGTATGGCATAAAAGAAAGGACATAACTTGGCATGTGTTCAAGTGTCTTACATATGACAAACCTAACCTCCGTGTTCCCGTGAATCTCATGTTTAACTTTTCATTCATTAAATGCTTCTTATTTTAAATCTCATGATGACAATTGATGCATTATAAACCGATTAACAAATCTCATATTGACTCATGTGAGATAATGGGTCGAGAAATTGACTTGCATCTATTTCAAATATTCGTATACCGTGGTATGGCGTTGAAACATCGATCGTTATTTTGGATTGATCGATTCATTTTCTGCCTTTAATAATGTTCCTAACCATCGTCGTGAACTCATTCCAAAATCTTCACATATCGTATTATTCTTAAACCGATGATTGGTCAAAGGAGAAATACATATTCACAAGATATGCGTTAAGATCGTTTTATATAGTGACGTTTGGAATTCTTAAATCCTGACGGTTAACCTTTCTTATCATTGCTGGTCTTTTATTGATTTGTAGACATCATTTTGCTATGAAATTATATTCTAGAAATTGTGACTTACAAAACTAAGGTACCACGGTAACTCGTCATCGTTTTTCAACGTTTCATCTCAAAACTTCTCGTGTTTATTATGTTAAGAATATTGTAAGAGTCCATAAACTTTACAATCTCATCTGTAATCACGCATCAAGCATTGTTCGTTATGCACTTATCTTCCATTTTAACTCCTTGTTCATCTAAGTTCATTTTTAATTTCGGGACGAAATTCTTTTAAGTTGGGGAGACTGTAACAACTCGTATTTTCGTTAACTTAAAAGTTAACTTTGTTAAATCTTAAAAGGACATTTTATGTCAATTTTGAAACTTTGAGGTTTGTTATACTTAATAATTAATTTGGTTGTTAACAAATTAATTTAATAAATAATAATAACAATTTTAGTGTTTATAACGTTTGCTTAATATTATAAACTTAACATAAGTGCTAATAATTTTAAAAATAGTTATTATTATTATAATAATAATAATAACAATAATAATATTAATAATAATAATAATAATAATAATAATAATAATAATAATAATAATAATAATAATAATAATAATAATAATAATAATAATAAATGTAATAATGACTTATTAAAAATTAATTAAAATAGTTAGAACTTAAAGTAAATAAAGTTCAGGGGTTATTTATGTAATTTATGAAACTTAAAAATTAAAGTTTCTAGCATAAAATAACAAACCCTAAACTACAGGGGCTATTTGTGTAATTTATTAAAACAAAACCCAAACCACCCTCCCCTTCCCGTTTTTCCGGCCAGGAGTCCGGCCAAACTCCGGCGCGGCTCCGGCCACCATCGAAAGCTTGTTTCCAGACCATTTTTCAATCCAAAACCGGTTGCAAACCCTTCTAGACTACGTTTCAAACCTTAATCACACTTAAATTCGCAGTTAAAGTCGGTAATGAGTGTTGATTGAGCTCGGTAACCGTCAACCGCAAGCCTTCTAACCGTTCACTAGTTAATACTCAATAATAACCCAATTAATCGAACATAAACAAACTTCTAACTATCTCTAATCAATCATCACTTCCAACTTCGTCTGAAAAACACACAAACACCACATTCGATCATCGTCTTCATCGCAAACCTGCAACCTAATCAACACCTACCTTAGAAGCATTTTAAACAACAATTGACAGAGGGTTTTCATCCACCAAATCCTTATGAAGCTTTCTGTACAATGAATTTGGGTTTCATCAACGTTTGCCACCTGAACCGATTCTTGCATAGCCGCGATATGTTCTTCGTGTGTTCTTACTATCATTTCAAAGCAAACCAGGTAATTAAATCCTCATACACACTCGTTTTTACATAATAAATCAAAGCCCCAAGTTTGATTTCATAAACAACATCAATTTGATGTTCAATTTGGGTTAAAATCAATCTAGGGTTCTTGGGGAAATTAAGGACTTGTCTGTGGTTGGTTTATAAGAATTAAAAGCCGAAGTAAAGCGCGGCCTCAGCCTCTGGTTCACTGGTTAAGACATTGTGCATTGAGCATGAGGTCCCGGGTTCAAACCCGGGCATCCTCATGCATTTTTTTTAAAGCCTTCTTAGCTTAAATTTAATTTTAGAAAAAAATTTAATAAACATAAAAATAATTTTACAAACTTTTAATATTTTTAAAATCACCTAAATATTTTCTGTAAATTTATTTTTGTAAAATCTTTTATCATTTTATTATAAAATTTATTTACAAATGTTATAACTAAATATATTTATTTATAAAAAAAAATGAATTATAAACTTATTAGATTTTTAAGACATCATATTATTTTCTATAATTTATTTAAATAAAATATGTTAATATTTTATTAAACGGTTTAGATAAATAATATATTTAGTTTATTTTCTTATAAAATGATTTTTGATAGTGGTTTAAATCACTAAATTATTTGTTCAACAATATCTATATACATATATAAATGATGATTATTATTCCAACTTATAACTAAATTTTAATACAAATATTATTTCTTTTGTATTTCTATATACAAAAAAATGTACACTTAGTATATTTTAGTTAATTTCTATTAAAACACATAAATGATAAATTTTGGTCTTAAAATATTTAATGTACTTATAAAAATCCCCAAATTCCACCTATAACCCTAATTCTTGTTAAATTGTTAAACTTATTATTAAACGTTAACCTTGTGATTATATATACATATATAGGTGCCTTGTGACTATTCACGTTGGAACGACACCTATTATTATTCTTATTAGTCGTCCTACTTATACTTATTTGCCAAGTGAGTTTCCTTGCCCCTTTTTATGCTATTTCACACCGTTTTGGGGTGAAACATGTTACATTATTCAACATACACTTATAAACGTTTAGATCTTATAAAAACACATGCAATTCATACTTTTATTTTTGTCATGGTTATTTGTGTTATTGTAAGTCTTATAAGAGTTACATATATTGTTTACAATCATTAACTATTGCTAGCCTGGCGACGTCTTAGATCTTTGGGCCTGACAAGCCTATTTGGTGCTAAAGTCGATGTATTGCCGACTCCTAGGAGCCGTATGCTTGTGCACTAGGGAACCAAGTACACTTAGCCACTCATATAAACATATAATCTAGTCGAGGTTTGATTGTACTATATGTGCTATATAAACTTGCTAACTCATAACCTATGACATGAATTGCTACTTGAAAACCCATGGGATATTATGTATATTAAACCCTTGGAAACTCACCAACTTTATAGTTGACCCGTTATTTTTAACATGTTTCAGGAAATGCCAAGTTTGAAGTCATCATTTGAAGTTTGCATAAATCTAGGATTTGGACCTAGATTAAAGAATGAAAAGCTTTGGATTACTTTTGTTTTATGTTTTGACTTATTTCATGTTGAAACTTATGATTGTAATTGCATTTGCAACTTATAATAATAATATTTACATTTAGGGCTAGCGTTATGTGGCTGTGAACGATCTTAACTCTCACACCTCGACGTTTCCGCCGTCAAGGTTGGGGTGTGACAAATGTCGTGTTTTTAGAGGGTTTTAAGGGTCGCCGGCGGTTCGCCGGACTTTGGCCGGAATCGGCGCCGGAAAAGCGGGTAGGGGGGGAATGGTTTAAAAATTTACACAATGGTCCCTGCGGTTTTAGTTCTGACATTTTATGTCATAAACTTCTTTATGAAATTTCATAAATTACAAGACTGCACCCTGGACTTTTATTATTATTATTATTATTGTTATTATTATTATTATTATTATTATTATTATTATTATTTGTTATTATTATTATTATTGTTATTATTATCATTATTATTATTATTATTGTTATTATTATCATTATTATCAATATTATTATTATTAATTTTATTAATTATTATTATTATTATTATTATTATTTGCGAAATACAAAATGTTACAGTCTCCCCTACTTTAGGAAATTTCGTCCCGAAATTTGTTTACGAGGAGGCTGAGACGACAAGATGAGGACACTTGGAGAACTTTCAGGTTTTGATAAAGTATCAAAAGAAGAAAATTCATCATCGATTAAGCTGACCGCTTTAGTGTTACTTTATGTGCAATGGCAGAGTCATTAGAGAGTCTAAATTGTGTGTCTTCCAATTAGCCTCATAAGCTTTTGAATGTTAATTATCGTATAAATACAAAGTGTTACTGTCTCCCCTACTTTAAAGAATTTTGTTCGGAATTTAAAAATGAACTAAGCAAACAAATACGGGTATCTCTGCTTCATATGATCCTCCCGCTCCCACGTGAACTCAGCTCCACACTTGTTCTCCCAACGAACCTTGACAATTGGAGTAGTTGTGGTCCTAGTCTTCTTCATGATGCGATCCATAATCTCGACAGGTTTCTCGATGAAGTGCAATGACTCGTCGATCTGAATGTCTTCCAGTGGAACATGCAGACTCTCGTCGGCCAAACACTTTCTTAAGTTTGAGACATGGAACACAGGATGAACTCCGCTATGGTCGGAAGGTAGTTCTAGTTTATAAGCCACTTTCCCAATCCTTTTCAGGATTTTGAAAGGTCCTACAAATCTTGGAGCTAATTTGCCCTTCTTTCCAAAGCGAATAACACCTTTCCATAGTGAAACCTTAAGAAGAACCATATCATCAACTTGAAACTCCAACGGTTTACGATGCTTATCGGCATAACTCTTTTGTCGACTTCTTGCCACTTCAAGTTTCTTGCGGATTGTAGCAACTTTGTCGGTCGTTTCTTGTAAAAGTTCAGGACCAGTGATAAAGTTTTCACCAATGTCAGTCCAACAGATCGGCGATCGGCATTTATTAATTATTATTTATTATTATTATTATTGTTATTATTATCATTATTATTATTATTATTGTTATTATTATCATTATTATCATTATTATTATTATTAATTTTATATTATTATTATTATTATTATTTGCGAAATACGAAATGTTACAACCGTCGCTCACCACCACTGCCGCCCACCACCATCGCCGCTGACAACCATCGCCGCTGACCACCATCGCCGCTCACCACCACCGGTCACCACAACCGCCGCTGCACACCAGCACCGCCGCTGCACCACCGCGTTTTCGTTACGTAATTTACAGGTTTAAACCATAGATTTGATAGTTTTTCTCAAATAGATTTGATAGTTTTCTCAAATAGATTTTATAGGTTTTCCCAAATAGTTTTGATAGGTTTTCTCGAATAGATTTGATAGGTTTTACCGAATAGATTTGATAGGTTTTTCCAAATAGATTTGATAGGTTTTTCCAAATAGATTTGATAGGTTTTTTCAAATAGATTTGATAGGTTTTCCCAAATATATTGATAGGTTTTCCCTTATAGATTTGATAGATTTTCCCGTATGTGTAACGTAGTTTGTCGACGGTTATTATTATTATTAGAAATAATAAATAATAATATAATAATAATAGTTATAATAGTAATAGTAATAAAGAAATTAATAATATTAGTAATAATAATAATAATAATAATAATAGTAATAATAATAATAATAATAATATTAATAATAATAATAATAATAATAATAGTAATAATAATAGTAATAATAATAATAATATTAAAAAATAATAATAATAATAGTAATAATAATAATAATAATAATAATAATATTAATAATAATAATAATAGTAATAATAATAGTAATAATAATAGTAATAATAATAATAATAATAATAATAATAATAGTATAATAATAATAATAATAATAATATTAGTATAATAATAGTAATAATAATAATAATAATAATAATAATAATTGTAATAATAATAGTAATAATAATAATAATAATAATAATAATAATATTAGTATAATAATAATAATAATAATAATAATAATAATAATAATAATAATAACCGTCAACCATTAATTTTATAAACATTGTAAATAATTATAAATACGGTTTTTTTCGCAGATATGGATGCCGACGATGCTTTATCCCCGGCATTGATGACTGCCCGACGCTGCAGTTCGAGCAGGGGACTACACCGTACGAGCGGTTCAGGACCCTGAGAGCACGTGTGCCAGCACCGGGGACCGTCCTGTCGGATGACTTCTTACAGCTCGTTGGAGAGCGTGACCGGTTTTTGGAGATCATCGGCGAGGACGGCCCGTGGGAGCAGCTGTTCCTGATGACCGACGATGCCCGTCGAGAGCTCACCGTGGAGTTCTACTGCACATTCATGTTCCGTCCACGTGACCAGGGACTTGCAGAGCTGGACGAGGACGACATAGCGGACGGTCGTGCGCCCGCGGAGGTTGCTTTCCGGTTGTTCGGGGTCCTCCACCGCATGTCACTTAGGTGGTTCGCTGTCATCAGCGGCCTCTACACGGAGGAGGAGACCCGACAGCCGATGTACACCACCGCCTTGATCCGCGGGCCACACGACTCCGATCAGGTCTGGTGGCCTGCGATAGGCGATGGACCATACGGCGGTGATACGAGGTCCTCTCATATACGAGACCCTCTGTATAGATACATTCGCCGACTCATCGCCACGTCCGTCGTTGGTCGTGGGGCGGGGACCGACAGGGTCAACGCCGTCGACCTTTTTTTTCTTCGGTGTGTACTCACACACCGACACCGCCACCTCGCGCACGCCTTCGCTGATTATTTACTAGTTATTATCATCGGCAGTCGCGAGGGGCGTTAGTGGGCGGGAACATCGTTTCCCGGATCGCTCGGGGCTTGGGGTACGCACAGGCCATGTCCCAGCTCCCGCTACCTCCGACTCCTGTACGCGTGGCCGGCCTGACCACCGCCACGGGGATGAGGATAGTTCGGAGGTTCCCCGACGGCACTTGGCACATGCTCAGTAGATACCATGAGCTTGTGCCATGGGTGCCCGAGCCGTTGGTGGACCCACCCGAGCTGGCGGGGGCTGAGGTCCACCTTCAGGACGCCCACGAGGCCGCGGCTGGAGGATACGACCGCGAGGCTGCATGATATGATGGACTGGGTCATCCAGCACATGGTCGCGGACGATACCGCCTCGGGTACGCCGTTATTGTCACAGCCACCGAGGCGGTTAGACCATGACGGTGCTGGCCCATCTGGCGCGGGCGGGTCTGGTCAGGGCAGCGATCCGGGGATTATGGATTAGATAGATATTTTGTTTGTATTTTATTTTTTTTGTATGTAAAAACTCGTTGTATATATATATGTGTGCAGTTTCAGTTATGATGATTTGTATATTTAGTTGTGTTTGTTTGGTTGTGTTTCTTTGTTTGTTTGCTTTATATTTGCAATGTTGATAATGTTAATTGTATATGTTTGATAACAACTGATTTTTACGATTAGGTTAACCATGTGATAAAATAACAACCAACTTGTTTAAAATTACTTGTAATATGATCATGAATTGCAGTAGATTAGGTTAACCATGTGATAATGTTAATTGTATCTGCGCTGCGTTTTGTCTCCACAAAGATTAAAGTCAACGCGTTCTGAATCAAGATTAAAGATAACAGATTACAAAGACTAATTAAGCAGATTAGAAAAAAAAAGATGAACTGAATCGCACGTTTGTTAATGATTAAAACCATAAAATAGTGTTTGTTAATGATTTTAAAAGTATATAAACCTGAGGATAAATCGGTGCACCACCATATGCAACAGCAACTTTCACACCAGTTTCATAGCAGAATTTCTTAGCTTCTTCAAATATCTAACGAAATAATACAGATCATAAGAACAATAGTTATATTATATATTCACGAAAAGATAGAAATGATGTGATAGTGAAACTAGTAATCGATAATCAATCATCATTTGTACAGACTAATAAACCATGATGACGTCAGAAAAAGGTAGACCACACCACCGGACCATGGTGCAAGATCCTAGTGCCACAAACCTACCTCTCCCCCCAACCATCCTTGTCACACTACTTCTACTAAATGCGTCTCGAAATCTGGATTCTAGCACGACTAACATCCGCAATCTTTTTGCTTTGAAACAAATCCCAATGTTTTCCTTACACGACGTATGAAACTTCCAAGCTGCTTCAGATGTTGTAAAGTTCACAAACGCATATCCGGCATTCAAACCATGCCTGTACGTATATATCAACGTCAAAACTTACCTTACAGTGAGTACGTTACTAAAACTCCGATCGAACGGTGTTTCCCGCCTTTTCATTCTCAAGTTTACAGTGATAAAATTACGGAAATAAAAATAAATATTTAATGCTTAAGGAAGATACACGAAATCAAACTCCGATCGAACGGTGTTTTCCGTCTTTTCATTCTCAAGTTTACAGTGATAAAATTACGGAAATAAAAATAAATGTTTAATGCTTAAGGAAGATACACGAAATCAAACTCCGATCGAACGGTGTTTCCCGCCTTTTCATTCTCGAGTTTACAGTGATAAAATTACGGAAATAAAAATAAATGTTTAATGCTTAAGGAAGATACACGAAATCAAACTCCGATCGAACGGTGTTTCCCGCCTTTTCATTCTTAAGTTTACAGTGATAAAATTACGAAAATAAAAATAAATGTTTAATGCTTAAGGAAGATACACGAAATCAAACTCCGATCGAATGGTGTTTCCCGCCTTTTCATTCTCAAGTTTACAGTGATAAAATTACGGAAATAAAAATAAATGTTTAATCCTTAAGGAAGATACACGAAATAAAAATAAATATTTAATGCTTAAAAGAATAAAAAATAAAAGCAATATGTCACGGTTTGGCCAAACCGTGACATATAGCACCCCCTGCGCACAATCAATACCCCCATAATTACATACCCAATCAATACCCCATAATTACATACCCAATCATTGACCTCAGATCTAACTGTCACGGTTAGGGTAAACCGTGACAGCTAGATGTCACACCTGACCTAGCGGTCACGGGGAGACCTAACCGTGACCGCTTAGGTCGGTTTTCTACAGGAAAAGCACGGTGCTTCTAAAATTTCCGTTTTTAAACAGTACTTCTATCAAAGCATTTATGTCAAACATACCTTTTAGGCTTTTGCAAATAAAGCAAGTAAATATATTGCAATAAATATAAAGATCTTGTCAAACCAATTGACCCTCACACTCCTCCAGAGCGCGTGAATAGAAATAACAAAATCCCCAGGTTTATTTCTACATATTTGCATCCAAACCGTTACCGACTTACCGTCAATAAACTCCTTTTTCCATGACTCCGTCATCGTCCCTTAACATCTGTATATCTATATCTATATATCTATATCTATATATATATTCGAACAAACAAACACCAAATCAAAATCAAGCTAAATCGACAATTGTCCCGTTCACCTGTATTCATCCATCGGCAACAAAAGACGATCAAAATAGAAAACAATACCACTGGTAACATGCCCGGTGCCGTTGCAGTAACGAACTCACCGGTGTTCTTATCATCACCGATGTTTCGTCAACCGATGATCACTCCGTCGTCACCGATTTCTCTCCGTCACACGTCTCCGACGCCGTCATCTCCGTCGTCATCGTTTCATAAGCTTCCGAATGGTTGCAATGAAGGAGCACCGATTGTTAGTTGTGATTCGATTTCGTCACCGACTGTGCTCTCGAAGAGGAAGAGGCCGGCGAGGATTCAGATTCCTTTTGCGCCGTTGAGTTTGATGGATGAGGTTGTTAAGCAGGTTGATGACTTGGCGGAGATCGGCGATGAAGGTGAGGAGTATTCGGTGTATTGTAAAAGAGGAAGAAGAGGAGCAATGGAGGATCGATACTCCGCAGTTGTGGATCTTCAAGGAGATTCGAAACAGGTATAGGTTTTAAATAAGCTTCATCGATCTGTTGATATTGTTCAATTGAATGTTGATTTTGCAAATTATCTGATGTATCAAACACAAGATTGCCATATGCTTTAAATTTAAGAGCTCTTCAAACAATTTGACTGATTCTAAATTGATGCGATTTGTTCATGAAAAAACATATAAAATAGCTATATCAGTTAGATCAATTGTTGTTTAATTTCTCTAGCTATATCAGTTAGATCAATTGTTGTTTAATTTCTCCATTTTTGGTATTTATGTTGATAATCCATGATTATAGGCTTTCTTCGGGGTTTTTGATGGTCATGGCGGTTCAAAGGCGGCAGAATTTCAGCGAAGAATTTGGATAGAAACATAATGTGCAAAGTAGCAAACAAATGTGAAGATGAAATTGCAGAAGCTGTTAGGGAGGGATATCTCGCTACAGATTCAGAGTTTCTAAAAGAAGATGTTAATGGTGGTACTTGTTGTGTGACTGCATTGATTCGTAAGGGCAACCTTATAGTCTCTAATGCGGGTGACTGTCGTGCTGTTATGAGCCGAGGTGGAGTGGCAGAAGCTCTCACTGTTGATCACAAGCCTTCAAGGGAAGACGAAAGAGATAGAATTGAAAGCATGGTAAGAACTAATCATTGAAGCAAAGGTTATATATATATTGAATTGAGGTTATAACTTCATATCTGTCATACTGTGCTATGAACTGTGATATGAAGTTTATTTGTAATTCATGATAGCATAAAATGAAAAACGGTATAAGTTGAAGATCTTATGGTATTGCAATGTTGTAATTTACAGGGTGGATATGTTGATTGTCGCAATGGTGTTTGGAGAATACAAGGATCATTAGCAGTATCAAGAGGAATAGGAGACAAGCATCTCAAAAAATGGGTGACTGCAGAGCCAGAAACAAGTATAATCAACATTAAACCTGAATGCGAGTTTTTAATCCTTGCTTCTGATGGAATTTGGGACACGGTAATGGCTTAGATAGCGATTTTAGTATCGTATAAGTGACAATATTGGATATGTTTTAACGGGTCAAAAAATATACTCTCTGATAGAGTCAAACACAGGTCGGATCAATCAAGATTTTAATATGATTATAAAAATCAATATATTTCAGTAATAATTTTCTGATCTAAGCTAAACTGATGGGTTTTTTCAAAGTTTATATGTTTGAACCGTTACATATTGTATAAGGACTTCAACCGATGATGTTATCAAAACCACAGTTGCTAATTCACTCTAGATGTGCTTTTTCAGGTTAGCAACCAAGAAGCAATCGACATTGTTCGCCCCTATTGCATAGGAACCATGAAACCTGATCTAACTTCCGCGTGTAAGAAGCTCGTTGGCTTATCATCAACAAAGGGTTCTTATGATGACATGAGTGTCATGGTCATCCGGCTGCCTCATTTCATGAACATATAAAACAAACAGTAGTTAGACCTAATTCTTGAGGAACCAAAATCAATTGCTTACAGAAATATTAATTGTTTGGACCAAGTAGTTACTAATTGTTGATCATACTCCCAATCTTAATTAAGTTGATTATTTATGTATTTTTATTCTATGATACCAACTAAGACAATGTTGCGGTATTGAAAACAGTATTAAAAAGTGCTTTGATGTTTTGAGTTGACCAGATATTATAACTTATAAGTCATTAATATAACTTGGGTCATGTTATTTTGTCTGTCTTGGTGTCATAAAGATTAAAAGAATGTAGAGTAGTACCAAATGGGTCAAATAATGAGGCTTGATAGCTTCCACAAGTCCATTATAAAATATGATTAAAAACTGTGTCCAAAAGCAGCCGCTCCTGGTTTGTTTTTAAAACCCTGGTCAAGCGATGGTGCCTGCTGCTCTATTCTAATTTCTAACGTATCTTTGAGGTTTGGGACGGGTATGAGTAATCGGAACCCTATACCTGATTAGAAAAGTGTGTACCATACTCGGTCCAAAACCCGTCGGGTATATATCGGGTATTTACCCGTCGGGTATCGGGTTACCCGTTAAGGTTATAAAAATTACCCGTTGGGTATACCATCGGGTATCTATACATCATATGAGGCTATATTTGCATATACGTATTAAACAATATTTTTCTTTAGTTTTTAATATTTTTTATTTATGTTCCACTAATATTATTATCAAATTTTAAGAGTTTTATGATAAATTTGTAAGATACATATGATACAAACTATAAGAAGTTTAATAGTTTATATTAACACGTAATTTCAAGTAAAGAATATAAACGGTGTAATTATATTTCAATATAATTATTAAGTAGAATAAGTTAATAAATAAAATAATTTTGGGTATATAATCGGGTAAATGGATATGCTTAATCGGGTAAACGGGTCGGTAAACAGGTATATAATGCATTCCCATACCCGTTCCATACCGTGAAAAAAATAAAAATCAATCTCATACCCGGTCCCATGTCCGCTTACCCGATCTCATATCCGTCCCAAATGTCTCGGGTTTAGGGTATTCCCGTCGGGTTCAGGTTTAATTATCATCCCTAGCCTTTGTTTTTAACTCATGTTTTTGTTAGCATTTACTTGTTCTTTTTCATAAGCTTCCTTTGTTTGGTAGTTGATGATAAAAGCCGAATACTCTTTGAAGGATACTATGGTTTCAATCCTAACATTAGATGGATTGATAGTCGGTGTGGTTTATAATCAAAGTAGATAGCCGTGCGAGTCAACATTCTAAAATAACAACTTATTGATTATCTCCATTCCCGAGCGAGCTATATTAAAACGTCATATGTAGCGCTCCATCAAATCCTCTGATTTTTATAAGGAGTTGTGAGTTAAATAAAAATAAAAGTGATAATATATAAGACATAAATAAATAATTTTAGTTATAGTAGGAGATAAATACGATAAACGGTATGCTAGAATTTAATAAAAAAGGGATGAATTTAAGAACTTGTGATTTTCATGAAATCAAAGGGATGCAAATAAGAATAATATTGTAATGCTCTAAGTTGTAAGAATGTTTGATGACTATAAAGAACTAGACAACTCAATGTTGGTTTATTGTGGTGGTTGGTCGGGACGAAGAACCAATCGCGAGTAGGAGGCTCAAACAAGGCAAAACCGAGGGTGATGGTAGTAGGTGTTAAATATTTAGTGTTATTTGACTTATTATTCGACCAATCAGATCACGATATCCATTAAACAAGTCATGTTGTGCGGCTTACATTTTGTTTGAGTTTATTATGATTCGTGAATATTAGACCCTAAGCAATGAGGGTTCCAGTATGGCAACGTCCCTGAGAGCAGTGTCCATGAGGCCCTGACAGGGTCCAAGGGGCGGAGCCCCTAGTTGGATCGAAGTTTTGAGTTGATGGACATGCTTTTGTGCAAAGTTTTGTTAAAAGTTGTATGTGCGGGTCAAATTTTTTAAAGTTACAAGATCAAGTTCAACTGTTAATTGTGGTTCAGACAACGACAAAATACAATTATGGGTTATGTGAGTTCCGAGTAGTTTTAATAGTGTTTGAACGATCTTTTTTATCGTTGTCTTTTTTCAAAATGTTTACTCGCTATTAAGTAATTTAAAACAAAAAAAAATCACTAATGAATATTATACATATCGACATAACCACATGTTAACATTTTGTCTCGAATCTTAAGATCTTAAAAAATTTATAAATTTGATACGTACGATGAATCTTATGTTTCTTATAATGTACATATTAAATTGTAAAAACTAGCTTATCAAGTTTTATATGGTAATGCTATGCATGTCCCTCAAGACTATTTTTACTTGCTATATCACTCTCTTTAACTTTTAAAACCATTAAATTTTTTATTCTATGTTTTATTATTTACCATATCACCCCTTAATATATTAAACATTTTACTTTTAAATTATTTTTATTTATTACTTACTTTAGTCTTTATTATTATTATTTTTGTTTTTATTATATTTAATTGTAGTAGTTATGATTGTTCAAAAAAGCAAAACATTGATAATAAGTGAAAACTGAATCCTACGTGTAACCGAAAAAAACCGAATCAAATAATGAATTTGTTTTTTAGTTCAGTTAACGGTTACACAAAATTTTATTTATTCGGTTCAATTATCTATATAAACCGAACCCTAAATTGGCTTAATATGTTAAATCGGATAACCCAATAGAATAAATCGGTTTAAATGGTTTAATCGGTTGAATTCGGTTTGTTTATGACTATTTCTAATTCTAAAGAGTTAACTACATGAAAGGTCATTGTGGTTAGTCTTGTTTTCACTTTCAGTCTCCAGGTTTAGAAAACTAGAAGATCGGTCCAAACGTTTGACAAAACGTAACACTAATGGTCTATGTCATGGATAGCCGTTATCTTTTTTCCATTAAGTCCCATTAAAATGACCAAAGTACGCATGATTACTAAAAAAATATTAATATTTTTATATAATAACAACAAAATATGAAACTCACACCTTCATCTTCAACCTTTAAACCCTAACTTAAACCAACCACTATCATTTTACCCAACCACCACCACCACAATTCTGCCATGTAACATCTCACATTGGTTGGGAAGGAGAACGAATGCCTCTATATAAGGGCTTGAGACCTTCCCCACTGTGACGCGTTTTGCCTGGGCGATGGTGGTATGTCCCGGTTCAGGTGAAAACAAAACCGTGAGGCGATGGTGGTTCGTCCCGGCCAAAGCGGACAATATCATGGTACGGTTACGTTGGGCTGTTACAGATGGTATCAGAGCCGGGCCAGTGTACCAGCGAGGACGCTGGGCTCCCTAAGGGGGGTGGATTGTAACATCCCACATTGGTTGGAAAGAAAAACAAATGATTCTATATAAGGGCTTGAGACCTTCTCCACTGTGACGCGTTTTGCCTGAGCGATGGTGGTACGTCCCGGTTCAGGTGAAAACAAAACCATGAGGCGATGGTGGTTCGTCCCGGCCAGAGCGGACAATATCATGGTGCGGTTACGTTGGACTGTTACATGTCAGGCCACCGCCATCAGCACCATTCTACCGCCATCAGCACCATTCTACCGCCTTCCCTAACATAGTCCCCTTACCCACCCCCCACCATGAACCACCATCAACACCTATCACAGTCACCATCACAAACCCCTATAACAGTCCTAGCAATCACTGCAACCCCTTTTATCCACCGATCACACCATCTGCGCAATTGCCTTCACCATCATCGACCAGCAACAACCTCATCACGACCGCATGCATCCACCGCTTTAACATCAACAAAACCACCTCCAACGCTGCCTTCATGGCTGTTTTATGCCGCCACTATCGTGATTTAGAGGAAACAATCATCACCAGCAGATTCAGGGGTTGAGTTTTAAAAGACAGGGCGGTCCACGTGCTCCTAATTGATGAAGGCCCGCTGTGGGCGGTTGGAATCCAACCTGAATCACAGCACCATCGACGTCTCCCTGATATTCCAAAAACACCACAGATGGACTGCTACTCTAACAAATCCAGGTGGCGAACGATGTTGCCGGAACTTCCCACCGGAGGTTGTGGTGAGTTACGGTGGTGAGGGGCGGTGATGGGCGGCGGTCGGCGGTTATGAGGCTGTTGATTTTAGGTTAAAGATGGGGTGTGTAACGCCCCGAAATTTCCCGAAACGAGCCATTTAATAATAATGGGCTTTTAAGGGTTAATTTAAGAAATAAAGGGGTAAATTAGTGGGCTATGGATCAAATTATCCTTAATGGGCTAGGCTTGGTGGGTTTAAGGGCCCTAATCAACCCTTAAACCATGCATGATCAGATCCATTCCACCATTTCAAACCCTAGCCACCAAATTCGTAGAGAGAGAAAGTAGAGAGAGAAAGTGAAGAAAATCAAGATTTGGAGTTTGAAGGTTTGAAGGATTGAAGTTCTGGTGGATTGGAGCATCAAAACACAAGGAAAGAGCAACAAAACAAGGTAAGAATCGACCTCTAAGGCCTTCTGTAGATCAAACCCGGATTCTAGGGTTTTGGGGTTTTGAAAAGTTTAAAGAAACACATAAAGGTCGAATTTTTACGTATGAAAACGTGTAAAAAGCTTAGATTTGGTTTCATGGAAGGTAAACTAAGGATTTGGACGTAAAAAGTTAAGGTTTTGGGTTAAAAACGGGCTGGATCTGAGTTTTTTTCATCCAGCAAAACTGGGCCCCGATCCAGCGAATTTAAGTATTCATCCAGCGAAACTGTACATTAGTTCAGCGAGACTAGGAGAAGTTCCAGCGAAACTACAATTTCGCTTGGGCGAAACTATAGTTTCGCCGGTAATCTCGCTAAGACCCAGACTGACCTATAGACCTTGCGAGAATAGGGAATTCCAATGAAAGTTGGGCGCTCAAGGTAGCGAATCTGTCTAGCGAAACTAGCAGAAGTGCTGCCCAGCGAAACTGCAGGCGAAACTGGAGTTTCGCTGTAGCGAAACTATGGGCGAAACTATGAAGAAAATGACGTTTTGCATGTTAACTTTCGTGCAGCTAGAGTATTCAGGCTATAGCCTAAGTGACTTAGAATTTAAGCTACTTGGACGAGTTCAGGTGAGTTCTAGATCCCCTATTTTATACATGCTTTAAATGTTTTGGGGCGGTATGCATACTAATATATATATACCTTTTTATGACCAGTTCTTTTAGAGTAAAGTTTCACTTACTATCTTATATGGGAAACGGGATTTTCTAACGAGCTGATAACGTGTTTTTCCTTATTGAGATATAACCTTGTAGTGATGGATTGCCTTCGAGATGTGTTGTGTTATATTATATATATATAACTTAAATAAGAAAGTGAAACGTAAAGAAAGGTTATGTGGCCCATAACGTGTACCTGGATAAAGTAAAGTCTTGCAAGTAAAGTCCTGCAGGCAAGGGATAAAGTAAAGACTTGCAAGCAATGGCTAAAGGAGGGTTGCATTTGTTGTGCCCTCACCCGGATAAAGTAATGCTCGAACAGGCAGGTCTGTAAGCCCTGAATTGGCATGACATTAATGGCCCGATCGAGTACGACTGTAAGCCCTTAATTGGCGTGTCGGTAAAGTCCTAGGCGAGCCTAGGCACCGATTGTGACAGAGAATTGACGGATAAAGAAGAGTAATAAATAACGAGAAATGAAAAGAAATGATAAAGTATCAATAAAGTGATAGCCTGTATGTATTGATGCTTGATAGACGAGAACTATTTCCAACTGCTAAAGCTAATACCTTTACAAAAAGTTATTTACAAAGAAAACCTAGAATTCACTCAGCGAAGCTAACTTTTGTATGCATATCAGTTGACAGGTAAGAGTTAGAGCTACGGAATAGAGGCATGGGACTGAAGCTTCTTGGCACTAGAAGACTGGCATCCCTGATGAAGAAAAGATTAAGAGGACTTTAAATAGATTTTAAGAATTAAAGACAATGTTTATATTTCATTTGTAATGGATTGAAATTTACAGTATTTCCGCTGCAATATATATTTATACACATATGAGCAAATGACTGTTTTAAATCGATGTTTTGCTGTGAATGACCAACTGTGAGGCTTCCCTGAGAAAGGTGGGCCTTACAGGATGGGGTTGGGTGGGGTTCTCTGACTTCTCTCATTAAATACATTTGTTTTATTCTTTATTTTTTGACATTATAAGGGTAAAATAGTCTTTTTTAATAAGTTAACAGAAAAGTTAACTCTCCATCCATAACGGGGACTTTTAATGTAACGTTTTGTCAACCATGTGGACCGACCTTGTAGTTTTATAAACATGGGGACCGAAAGTAAAAACATGCCTAATCACAGGGACCTTTCATGTAATTAACTAAATTCTAAAAATATATTTTTAATTTTTTTATTAAAGTTTTTTTCTAAATTCTGAAATGTTTATATTAGTTTACTAGAAGGGTGCCCGCGCAATTAGTCGGGATGACATTTACATTTGACACGTGCATTTAATATTTTATTATTCTTATAATGGTTTTACAAAAGTTTATTATGTTTTTTCTAAACTAAAATTTAAAACACCAAATAAATTAGTTCTGCATGACAACTTGTATATATGTATTAACTTATTGTACCTCACAAAATACAAATCGTTTCAGCAAAAAGTTTAAACCAAAACGTTTAAAATAAACACAAGTTAAGTTGTAGTCTCAAAACGTTTTTTAATGTGATAGATTAAAAGATAGAGCTGAAATCTTAAAATATATTAAGTTTTTTGATTTATGGATATATAATATAAAAATTTATGCAAATATTAGTAAGTATAAGGTTATTATGTAACTAATTATAAGTGGTAATGTGTAAATAATGTTATAAATATTATTTTACCCTAAAAAATAGTTGTATCTTATATATTAAATATAGTAAGTGTTCTTAATTTTATGGTATCTTAAAATACGCATCTCATATGCTTTATATATAGTATAGATTATAATTATTGTATATTATTTTTATATATGTTTTTATATCATCATATAAAAATATTTTTGGAGTTTCTTTAGAATAAAAAATGTATGGTAAAATATGACAAGTTTTGAATATGACTATAGAGTTAATCTCGGGTTTGATCCCTGTGTTTTGAAAATTGACTCCACTTGAATACCAATGTTTATTTCGTCTCCACTTGAGTACCAAATTTTAAAAAAGTTATCTGATGCAGTCCAAATTTCGAACGACGTAAGAAGGTTTCATTAAATACTAGTCATGTGCACCCCACCTGAGGTATTTTGGTCAATCCATGTCTATCTTGTTTTAAATGTTTTAATAAATAATAATAATATAATTTCAAGTAAACCTGCTTTGTCATCTACCACCGCCATCATCATCTACCACAATCACCTACCACCATCACTAAAGTAAACCTCATCATCATAATCGTCATCATCACCAAACCAAAGGCTAAAGCATACAACGACAACGAAAACCTCATCATCATTATCATCATCTACCACCATCACCAAGTAAACCTGCTTTGTCATCATCCCAGCTGCAGCGGCGGCTCTGGGCGTGCCAAGTGGCTCGTCGTCGTCGTATGCTTTAGCCTTTGGTTTTGGTTTCTGGGAGATGGAATGAGGTTTTCGTTGTCGTTGGTGGTGATTGTTGGTTTATGGATGTGGTGGTTGGGTTAGAGCCTGAGGAATGAGCCATCTCTTCAAGTGGTTTTGCAGAGGGGGCAAGCGAGAAGGTTCTCCGGCTTCACATGTTGAGAAATACATGGAAAGTGAAAAGTGTGTGAGCATTCCGCCGTGAATATGGCCATTTTATGACCCGTCTTCAAGCTCTGCAGGCACAATCCATAATTACTCTGCACCACAATTCAAAACATACTCCCCCAATTACAATTATTATTATAAATAAATACATCAAAAGAAAGAAATTGTAAAGACGGGAATTGAGATTGAGCGAGTGACTTACTCTTGAGAAACCTAATGAGGTTTTGAAGACGGAGAAAGGAGATCTGGGAGACGAAGGGTTAGAGTCCAGCTGCAAAGAAAGGAGATCGACGTTGTTGGGTTTTGGTCGCAGATGCAGCCGAGGAGTAGCAATCTCATCGTCGCCGGTGACATTAGGAATATTGTTGGTGGTTCTGCTCCATCAAGATCGCCACCATCATAATCATCTACCACCATCACCAAAGTAAATATGCTTTGTCATCAAACCACCCGCCACCATCACCATGCTGCCGGAACCACCGCCCTACAGCCTTACCTATCACTATTATTTACCATCACCAACCACCATAGCCATCACTGATGTCACACCCCGACCGACGGTGGAATCATCGGAGCGGACGAGGGAATGATTGATTGTTCATAACACATGGTTGACTAATAGTGAAAATAATATTAAAATCAGATTACAAGATAACATAAGTTTAACATACACAAATACAATAATTGAAACCACAAATAGTAATTGTCTTTTATTTTGACTAAGTCCGGGTCTTAAATGAGCAGGTAGAAGTCCACTATCTTGCTTAACCTGAAATCATGTGAGAAAATAAAGTCAGCTAACGAGTTAGCTGGTGAGTAATCACAGTTTGAATATACATATAGATTGATTGATTGATTGAGAATAATCCAATTCACAAGGTAATATTAAGACTTATAATGCAATAGCAAGCATATAGATAAACCGACACAATAACAACCCCTTGACTTGACACTTGCATATAATAGACTCCACACATACACCATAGATTGACTCCTGCCTCTGGCATAATCACCACTCGACTATTCATATGGGGTGGGTTATCCAAACCAGTAGATCTACCATTGATACCAGGATTGATTGATTGAATTAGGGTTTTACTGTCCTCCAGTTTATCATAGTATATTCTCATAATTACAAGTAATAACATAACCTGTCTTGAATTGAATTTAGAATGAAATAACAATAGAATATCATGATTGAATATATTGTATCACATGATTTCCCCAAATAGGAAATGATATAAAAAAGGATATGAATACTCACCTGATTGATGAGATTAGAATCCGGATGTGATAGATTAGACACCAACGAATTCCTTATGATTAACCTAAGGAACGGTGTCTCAAATTCGAATAATAATGATTTGGGAATTTGGGAATGTATTAGGATTTCCATTGGGTCTTGAATGGTAGTTTAAATTAATTAATTTTATTTGGTTTGAATGTCTTGAAATAAATAAACGAATTTGTTGAAAGTGATTATGTCTAGAATTTTAATAGAAATTTATACATATAAGTTATACATATATACAATTTATTAATAAATTGTATATGTATAATTATATACATAATTATATATAATTATGTAATTATATATAATTATATGTATAATTATATACATAATTATATGTATATAATAAATTTATACATAAGTAAACATAACTATATATTGTATGTTAATTATATACATAGGTTATAAATTGTATACGATTATGTAAATTTATATACATGTAATTTATTCAAATAAAAGTTGTTTCGATAATCGGATAATATATATATGTATATATATTGGATTCAATTTATTTATTGTATAATTATATATTATACACTAACTATAAATTTGTAGGAAATATAATTAGTTATTTTATTTATTTAAAACAATTAAATAAATAAATAAAATGTTGAAATAAATTTCAGAAAATAATTAGGTTGTTTTAAAAATTTCTAATGTTTGTAAAAACATTTTTATGATTTTTAGGAATTTTTTCGAAATTTTTAAAGCTTAAAAAGGAGGCTTAAAAAATATGTGAGGTGGCCCGGGGTCGAACCCGGGACCTCTCGGATAACATGGAACATGGGAACCGGTGAACCAAGGCCGTAGCCATGGTTAAGATCCGGTCTTTAATTCTTTTGAACACAACTTCCATTTTACCCCAATCTCCCTTCGAGCCCTAGATCGATCCCAGCCCAAATTGAACACGAATTCGATTCTGAATGCGTCCGAAATCATGGGGATTTTGTTCCCCATGAGAAATCGAGTATGTATGCGTGTCGAATTACCTATATGGTGTTCGATTTGGTGATGAACTCAACCAAGAACAGGTCGCGGTTAAGGTAATGATCGATGAATGGTTAAATGTTGATGAAACTCAAATTAAATTCGTAGGAAGCTTCGTATAATGATCGAGATTAATAGCCCCTTATCAAATTCAAGTAAAATCGATCGAAGATGGGCTTTAATTCGAGTTGCAGGTCGTGGTTTGGAGGGGTGTTCGAAGGTGATGTTTCTGTGTGTTTTGTATGAATTCGGGTATGGAACTCGATGGGAGACGGATATATATCTGTTCCCATTCGTTTAATTGCATTATTATGAAGATTCAGTGCTCGAATGTGGCCAAGATTTGGCCGAAAACCTGGAGAAAGAAATCGGGTAAATGGGAGGTGGGGTTGGGATGTTTTTCCAATTTTACACAACAGGTCCCTGAGGTTTGTATCAGTTGTCAACTGATATTCAAAGCTTTGTTTCAGTTCTAAATTAATTACAAGTTAGCCCCTGAAGATTTAGATGGTTATCATTTCATGTAAATTTTTTTTTTATTAATTATAGACTTGTATTTCTATTATTATTCTTCTTATTATCATTTATTATTAATGTTAGTATTAATATTATTATTATCATATTATTATTATCAATGTTGTAAATTTTATTATTGTAGTAATAATAATTATTATTTTATTATTATCACCAACATTATAACATTTATAATGTTATTATTATTATTTGTTAATCACCCAGTATAATAACTCTCCAAAGCTTCAAAAATAATGTGAAAGTCCTTTTTAATATTTAACAAAGTTATCGAGAATACGCGATGTTACAACTGACCCATCATCGCCACCACCAATAACCATCATCATTAGACCCGAATACCACCATCATCATAACACCCTAGCCACCGGTGAGCACCATCATTGTTGTTTGTGTTCCAACACCGCATCAAACCACCACCATCACCACCAACAACACCAACCAACACCATCACCCAGCCAGTCAACCACCATCGCAACCAAACCATCGCTGCCACCAAACCATCACCATCACCAAACCATAAATCGTACCAAATCTAATCCAGATCTGCATCAATGGTGTTCCATGGTGGTTGAAGAAGTCATGGTTGTGTCCTCCAATCGAATCAAATCGATCCAGAGCATAAGGGGGAGGGGGAGAGAGAGAGATGGTGCCGGTGGTGGCGTGTACCGACGGTGGCGGCAGTGGTGTGTGTCGGCTGCAAGGTTCTGGTTGAATGAAGGAGTGGTGATGATGGTTATCTTTAAAAGAAGATAGATTGGGATAGGGTGGGTTGGGACCCACTCTATTAATTAAAATATTTAAAAGAAGATAAACATGGATTGATCAAATATCCTCATGTGGGGTGCACGTGAGTGGTATTTAACGGCACATTCTCACGCCGTTTGAAAATTGGACTGAAACATATAACTTTTTTAAATTTTGGTACTTAAGTGGAAACAAATAAACGCTGACACTCAAGTAGAGTCAATTTGCAAAACACAAGAACCAAAACCGAGATTAACTTATGATTTTAAGTCGGAGGATATGACAAGTAGGTATTTATAGCCTAGCTCCTTTGTATTTTATAAAAAACAGCCTGCCTTCAGAAAAAAATTTAACGGTGGGAAGCAGTCGAGCGATTCTTACGGATGGTGTAGGTGGTGGTGGAACCTTCTACCCTAATAAAACGGTTTAAGATACTTGTAAAAGTATATTTTCCCAAAATAAGACTGTAGACTCGTAGAGTGAAGAGTGAAGACCTCACATTTTAACGCCTAAGTTCTCTTAACTTGTAAGAAAAGAAAGTAAATTAACAATTCTAATTTCACTTGTCACTCCATTCCCCTTCACAGACTATTAGATCCATCTATCGATCACTCATCGTTTTGATCTGTTTAGTAACAACCATGGCGGCCACTAGCGCTCCGATCAACATGAAAGAGGCACTCACGGTATGTAAATCTCCACAAAAAACCTAGGTTTAGCTTAGCATACACACTCGTTTGAATCGATTCACGCTTATATTGTGGCAAACGAATGTTGAATTTGCACAATTTGTTGTTTTCGCCACTGTTAGGACTTGTTTGAGGATGAATAGAAATTTGAAATGGCGTTAGGATACATGAAAGGAAGCAAGCGAATTAGTTAGGTTATTGGCTGTTGTGTTTGACTAATTTGTTGGATTGACGAAATACGGTTGTTTTCTGTATCTAGAGCTTTAATTTCAAGCGATAGTATGTTTCATACTGATATGTTGCAGATCTCACTTGTTATTTGTGATTAGGTTTGTTTGATGGTTTTCTAGGTTTATATAGGGTTACTCTAGTGGTAATTGGTAATTACTTAGAGCGATAATTTTGAAAGGGTTATAAGTATGTAGTGTAATGAATTTGTGTTTGGAAGCGTAGTTTGTTGTGATTATGGTTGATATGGATATGTAGATGACTATATCTGTGGGGCATGATGAATGTTGGATTTCAATCGTGTGACAATTTTTTTTTGCAGTTGCCCAGCATAGGAATCAATCAGCAGTTCATTACATTTACTAATGTTACTATGGAGTCGGATAAGTTTATCTGTGTTCGTGAAACGTCGCCTCAGAACAGTGTGGTGATTATTGATATGAGCATGCCAATGCAGCCACTGAGGAGGCCAATCACTGCTGATTCAGCTCTAATGAATCCCATCTCCAAGATTCTGGCTTTGAAAGGTACACCGTATTACTGATTGGTTAAATACATGGATATACTGTGTGAACTATGTTGAACCTTCTGGTAAAAGCTTCTGGTCTTTGGCTGCCTGTGACTTTAAACTTTTGAAATACATACGCGGCAAACAATGTTTTCTGTTGCAGTTGTTTGAAATATGTACCATGCTCATTGTTCTTTTTAGTTCTTTTCATATCTTTCGTAGAACTTGTGTTAAGCATTTAGTTTTAGTTCTTGTCATATTTTTCGTAGAACTTGTGTTAAGTATTTAATGATATCCTGGGAGCTTTAAAGCGCATAGTTATACTTGCATGTCTTATTACCCTGGTTTATTCTTGAAACGAGTATTTGAGACTTTAGGCTCTAAGCCTCTAAAGGACCCAAAGAATGCAGCATCTGGGAACTGTAAGGCATAGTGTTAGACAGCTTAATCTACCAGATTTTTGTAGTTTTATTGAAACGAGCTTCGATGATAATATCACAATACAATCTAATGATGAGATATGCTTCTACATCTAGCTTATTTTGGTATGTTTTTTTGAAGCTCAACTTCCTGGGACTACTCAGGATCACTTACAAATATTTAATATTGAGATGAAAGCCAAAGTGAAGTCGCATCAGATGCCCGAGCAGGTGACTGCTTTTGTAACTTGCATGTTGATTTTCTGCAACTTTTGCATTTATTTGCTAAAATATAATTATTATCGCACCTAATTGCATTTTCTTCTCTAGGTTGTCTTTTGGAAGTGGGTTACCCCTAAGATGTTGGGCATGGTTACCCAGACGTCAGTGTATCATTGGTCAATTGAGGGTACATTGCCTTCTTTTTTGTCTTTTGCCACATAAGCTGAAAACCATATTTTCTGAGACCAGCGTTCAATTCCTTCTGTGTAGGTGATTCTGAACCTGTAAAGATGTTTGATAGAACAGCCAATTTATCAAACAATCAGATTATTAGCTACAGATGTGATCCATCCGAGAAGTGGCTGGTGTTAATTGGAATTGCCCCTGGCTCACCGGAGGTTTGTTGTCACTCATTAGTTACCATGGACATGTAACAACTTTCACTACCAGGATACACATACCTAGCACAAATCTATTTTGATTTGAGTGATCCTTCTTAATTTCTAATATTTGCTGGTTTAGATGGCCTTGTGTTCTGCATGACATTAAGCCTCATTAATTTTCACAACCAGTATACACCATTTTGTGTGGTTCCATTTTCTGATAAGTTGATATAGAATAATTAAACCTTTTATACGACCCATAGTCGCAGACAACTTTACTATGCATTGATTGCTTTATTTCACACAGTGATTAACATAGTTAAGGATGTGCCAGAAAGCTGTAAGTGTAATTTTTTTTATTAAAGTGTGATTTTACGGGCTCAGTTATGAGTTACCTACAACTGGGTTGCCTGCATACGCGATTGCAAGTAGGCTGCATGCAAACACATAAGTGACTGCTTGTGTAGGGTTACAATAATAATTGCTGGTAGGAATGCAGTAATTCAGAAGTCCATCTTATGGTACACGAGAAGGCTTTGAAGTTATGTTGGAAATTTATAGATAACACAAAAGTTAATTAAGTGTATATTTGATCACCCTTTTTTGTGTTTTCAACTTATATAATGCCTGCTAGTGTCAAATCCCCCATTTTCTTTTTTTGCTGCTAGTTGTGTAAACTTTAAATTTGGTTTATGTAGTTCTAATTGTTTGCCAATTCTTGGTTCGTAGTCTGATTACGATCATGAATGTGCACATTTTGGGAAATGATGATGGAAAAGTATCTGCTAGATAGAATATTGAACATTTTATTATACCTTTTCCATGGTTCAGTAAACTGCACTATGTTTTTTCATTGAGGTGGCAATACTTGGTGGGTCAGCGTGGGCTGAGTCATTGGCCAAAATCATTGTTGTAAAAATCATGGGTTACCAACTAGCAATTAATCGGATTGGAATTTTATTGGAGCTTATATTAAAATAATGATCTAATTCGTTTTAAAGTACCACTGATGAGGTTATTATGTCGCATGCATGTGAATACACTTTGGGTGACTTTTGACCTGTTTCATGTGTTATTTTTAACAGTTTTTCTCATATTACTCATTTGAGTTGTTAGGGGTATAGTGCAACTCAAAATTGACCGGTTTATACGTGAGTGAGTTGAAATTGCTACCTTTAAGCTTCTTTGTATGTTTACCTTCGACTTTTTATTGATTAATGTAAAAGTAGATCATGATGTGCATTGTATCATTCTTTTTTCTTCCCCCTAATTTCTAGCTGTTTTATGTTGACAGAAACCCCAACTAGTCAAAGGAAATATGCAGCTTTATTCTGTTGATCAACAGAGAAGTCAAGCTCTTGAAGCGCATGCAGCATCATTTGCCTCTTTCAAAGTACTTATGTTTCATTTGATGCTGTAACCTATAAAAGATATAGTCCTTTTCTATTATTTGTATCTTTTAGCTACATGCAGAGAATGATCACATATTTGTACATTTAAACAGGTCCCTGGCAATGACAATCCTTCTATTCTTATATCTTTTGCGACAAAAAGCTCTAATGCTGGACAAGTTACATCAAAGCTGCATGTCATTGAGCTTGGTGCCCAGCCAGGTTTCATTGTTTTTTTGATCTATTTATTATTGCTCTCATTGCATATGTTTGTTTTGTGAGACTTCTGTTTTCTCATCTTACAAAGAAGAAACAATCTACAAAGGCGTGATAGATTTATGTTTAATCTTTCTCCAGTGATGTAGATAAACCAGTCAGGTTGGAAAAATGTTTCATAACACTATGCCTCTCAACATGTATTTCATGTAACATTTCTATATACGTGGAATGTTACGCTTCAGCTATTTATCTACTCTCAGAATGTGTCTATTTGTATCACAAAATCACAAATTAAAACTAATTAAACATATATAGTTCTTCCCTTTTTTGTCTTATGTACTACATCTAATGTTCATCCTTTCTTTATTTCCAATAAAATGCAGGGAAACCCTCTTTTTCTAAAAAACAAGCAGATCTTTTCTTCCCTCCTGATTTTGGAGATGATTTTCCAGTTGCCATGCAGGTACATTGTCTGCCATTCTTGTTAACTGAACATTTTAGCTTTCTAATTTTCGATTATTTTACTTTACTTATTTCGAGTTTGCAGATATCTCACAAGTATGGCTTGATATATGTAATTACCAAGTTGGGGCTTCTATTCGTATACGACCTTGAAACTGCTACTGCAGTTTACAGAAATAGAATTAGCCCGGATCCAATTTTTCTGACCTGCGAAGCATCATCAGTTGGGGGATTCTATGCTGTCAATAGACGTGGTCAGGTGTTACTTGCCACAGTAAATGAATCAACGATTGTGCCTTTTGTTAGTGGACAAGTAAGTTTTTAAAGTTATTTCATTAATTTATGGCATTCTCTTTCTGATTTGTAACGTCAACATAATTTGTTTGTGCAGTTAAACAACCTGGAGCTTGCTGTGAATCTTGCAAAAAGAGGAAATGTACCTGGTGCTGAGAATTTGGTAAGTTTCCTTTTGTTTTGTTAGTCTTTTGAGATATATTTTTGTGTGCATCAGTTTGGTTATAAATTCAGTAAGTAGTTTGTAGTATATATCTATATGCTACATTCAGAATTGCTTAAAGAAATCAAGAAACTGTGATAGAGGTTTAGATCACTTTTGAAATGCTATATCATTTTGTGTTGCTTTTCTTAGTTCCGTTGCATTATTATTATTAAAGGAAAAACTTACCACATTTGGTAAATATGATACTGTTATAGTTTTTGGAACTTAAGAAGTTAACATAATGATCAGATAACACTCAATTGTATTATAATTTTTCTTAACTTTTGAAACCCAGAAAATAATCCTAATTTTACTCAGGTTGTACAACGTTTCCAAGAACTGTTTGCTCAAACAAAGTATAAAGAGGCTGCTGAACTTGCTGCAGAATCTCCTCAAGGGATTCTCCGTACCCCAGACACTGTTGCCAAATTTCAGGTAAAACTGGATCACTCCAGTTTTTGTTGTTACTATTACCTCTGAAGGATATATTCATTGGTTTCGAATTTGTGTACTTTTTCAAACTTATGTAACCTCTGTATATTTTATTGCAGAGTGTGCCTGTACAAGCTGGACAGACACCACCATTATTGCAGTATTTTGGGACTCTTTTAACCAAAGGGAAGCTGAATGCATTTGAATCACTGGAACTATCTCGTCTAGTTGTCAATCAGAACAAGAAAAATCTTTTGGAAAATTGGTTGGCTGAAGATAAGTTGGAATGTAGCGAGGAACTGGGAGACCTCGTGAAGGTTTGTAGATTTTTTCAAGCTTTTGTGGTTGTCATGCTATCTACAGTTTATTTTTTCGCATCTAAATTTGATATTTTATTTGCTTATAGACTGTGGATAATGATCTTGCATTAAAAATTTACATCAAAGCTAGAGCAACTCCCAAAGTTGTTGCAGCTTTTGCTGAGCGAAGAGAGTTCGACAAGATTTTGATTTATTCAAAGCAGGTAGGCCTAAGTTAAACTATATGAACTTTGAATATATTTTTCGTGTAAGTGTCTATAAATTAACACTGGAATTGGCACAGGTCGGATATGCACCTGATTATTTGTTTCTTTTGCAAACAATTCTTCGGTCAGATCCACAGGTACTTAGATATGAGTATAATAAGGCTTTCTTATGAAGTTAGCAAACACACACAATTTTATCAAATATGTCGAGTCACACCGTACTTAAATTTAATTATTTTGTTAACTCAAAATGGTCTTCTTTTAACCTCTAATAATCTCATTTGGTGTGACATGGAATCATGAATTTACATGTATGAAAGTTAGATGGTTAATTTTGTTTTGTGTTTGCAGGGGGCTGTTAATTTTGCTTTAATGATGGCCCAAATGGAGGGAGGTTGTCCTGTTGATTACAACACAATTACAGATCTTTTCCTTCAGGTCTGATCATCATAATAATTACATGTCGTCATAAGCAATGTCCAATTTGATAGATATACGCCTCTGTTCACCATGACTACTTTTCTGGCCCTGCACTTTAATTAGTTTTTGGATGCTTTTTTCTTCTTACATTTCTTCAGAGAAACTTGATACGTGAGGCTACAGCTTTCCTCTTAGATGTCCTTAAGCCGAATTTGCCAGAACATGCTCACCTGCAAACCAAGGTTGCATTTTACTGATGCTAATGAACTGCTATGTTAATTACCAAAGATAAGCTGTATGATCATGAAATTCTTATTGCATGCAGGTTCTTGAAATTAACTTGGTAACATTCCCCAATGTTGCTGATGCCATTTTAGCAACTGGCATGTTCAGCCACTATGATCGGCCTCGTATTGCTCAACTCTGTGAGAAAGCAGGCCTCTACGTCCGAGCCCTTCAGGTTGTCAAATTTTCTTCTTTTTTCAGTTCATTTATCTATTTCTTTTATCTTTTTTAATGTTGAAATATAATTTATCATTTCAAAGAACCTTGTATGTTTTTTCTGGTAAGCTTTACCACTTGCATGACCTGAACTTTTTTTTATCTGCAGCACTATAGTGAATTGCCAGATATTAAACGTGTCATTGTGAATACTCATGCAATCGAGCCACAGGTTTTCTATTACTTCACTTGGTGTACTTCAAATTATTGGATTTGACTTGATTGGTAGCTGATTGATTATCTTCTCGCTTCCAGTCTCTTGTAGAATTTTTTGGGACACTATCTAAGGAATGGGCACTGGAGTGCATGAAGGATCTGTTATTGGTCAATTTGAGAGGAAACCTTCAGATCATAGTGCAGGTAATGTCATATTATTCATTTTGAATATTAATCTATTGTGGTCAAACCTGGTGAGACAGAAGTTGAAACTAATTTATGATTTACTGTAGGTGGCCAAGGAATATTGTGAGCAACTAGGTGTTGAAGCATGCATTAAACTATTTGAGCAATTTAAGTCCTATGAAGGTCTTTACTTCTTTTTGGGATCGTATTTGAGCTCCAGGTAATCTGGTTGCATAAGACCTTGTGTGATTCATCACTTTTTATTTGTTGATGTCTTCTCTCTTGCTGTTGTTAAGACATGGTTTTTGAAACAAATGTTAATAAAAGCAAAATTGTTTGGTTGACTTTCAAGTGATTGGTTGACTTTAAAGTGGTTGGTTGTCTCTTTGAAAACCTAAGAAGAATCTAAAAACGACCTCAAATCAATAATTTATAACCTACTTAATGATTTAGTTGATTTACTATATACAGGGAATGAACCATCTTTTTAAGTTACTGGGCTAAGGCCCACAAATGAGTCTAACAGCTTGTCTCCCCACACTGACTTGTGTTGGGTATTATTGCAGTGAGGATCCTGACATCCACTATAAGTACATTGAAGCAGCTGCCAAGACAGGGCAAATTAAGGAGGTTGAGCGTGTAACGAGAGAATCGAACTTCTATGATGCTGAAAAGACCAAGAATTTTCTAATGGAAGCCAAGCTTCCGGATGCAAGGCCATTAATTAATGTGTGTGACCGGTTTGGCTTTGTCCCTGATCTCACTCACTATCTTTATACCAACAACATGTTGCGGTATATCGAAGGTTATGTTCAGAAGGTATAGTTTATATCGATTTTTATGGTTCATATATAGGTGTTCTCTAAAGCTACTGTATGTGAGCGCCTATGTTGCATATGTTTTAGGTGAATCCAGGGAATGCACCTTTAGTTGTAGGACAGCTTCTAGATGATGAGTGCCCTGAGGACTTCATTAAGGGTTTGATTCTATCTGTTCGTTCTTTGCTTCCAGTTGAGCCTCTTGTGGACGAGTGTGAAAAGAGGTGTGTTTAACCTTTTCCTTCTAAATTTTCGTATTATAATTTTCATTCTTTTAATTTAATTTAAATCCTTATAATATTATTTGCTTGTGTCTTTCAGGAATCGACTTCGGTTGCTTACTCAGTTTTTGGAACATCTTGTGAGTGAAGGAAGCCAAGATGTCCATGTACACAATGCTTTGGGTAAAATCATCATAGACAGCAATAACAACCCTGAACACTTTCTCACCTCCAACCCATATTATGATTCACGTGTTGTTGGGAAGTATTGTGAGAAGCGTGACCCTACACTTGCGGTTGTTGCTTACCGTAGAGGGCAGTGTGATGATGAACTTATTAATGTAACAAGCAAGAATTCTTTGTTTAAATTGCAAGCCAGGTACTCAGTTTGTTCTTGTTTATCAGTAGAGATGTAGTAGTGACACATATAAATGGTCAGGTCGTGTTAACCCTAAGGCCTAAACAATTTTTGTCCAAAATCTTTTTTGTTTCATATTAATTTTTCACGTGCCGGATGTGATTACAAAACTGTTTTTAGTTATAATCAGTTATTCAAATAAAATGGTTTTTAAGGTTTTATGCCATTAAAATTACACTTTGGGAAACCTTTGAACCCATTGCCCTGTTTACTTTAAAGCGAGATAAAACATAACCTGAATAAACGGTCAAAACTGCCACATGTGATCTTTATTTATAAACTGACTAATATCTTTTGAAGATTTGTTTACTAACATATAAGTTTGTTTTAGATATGTTGTTGAGAGGATGGATGGTGAACTTTGGGATAAGGTTCTTACCCCTGAGAATGAATACAGAAGACAACTCATTGACCAAGTTGTTTCTACTGCTCTCCCTGAAACAAAGAGCCCTGAGCAGGTTTCTGCTGCTGTTAAAGCTTTTATGACTGCTGATCTTCCCCATGAGCTGATTGAACTTCTTGAAAAAATTGTTCTCCAAAACTCTGCCTTTAGTGGAAATGTCAATTTACAAAACCTGCTTATCTTAACAGCCATTAAGGCTGATCCATCACGTGTGATGGACTACATCAATAGATTAGATAACTTTGATGGTCCTGCTGTTGGAGAGGTTGCTGTGGAAGCACAATTATATGAAGAGGCGTTTGCTATATACAAGAAGTTCAACTTAAATGTGGAAGCGGTCAATGTATTGTTGGATAATATCCAAAGCATTCCACGGGCTGTTGAGTTTGCATACCGGGTGGAAGAAGATGCTGTATGGAGCCAGGTGGCGAAAGCTCAGCTCAGGGAGGGATTAGTTAGTGAGGCAATTGAGTCATTCATTCGTGCTGATGATGCCACTCACTTCTTGGATGTAATTCGTGCTGCTGAGGATACAGATTGTTATCATGATTTAGTGAAGTATTTACTGATGGTTAGGCAGAAAACCAAGGAGCCTAAAGTGGATAGTGAGCTCATCTATGCATATGCAAAGGTTGAGAGATTAAGTGACATCGAGGAGTTTATTCTGATGCCAAACGTAGCTAATCTTCATAATGTTGGCGATCGTTTGTTTGATGAAGCTTTGTATGAAGCTGCAAAGATAATATATGCTTTTATTTCCAACTGGGCAAAGCTGGCAGTAACACTTGTCAGGCTGCAGCAGTTTCAAGGTGCAGTTGATGCTGCTCGCAAGGCTAATAGTGCAAAAACATGGAAAGAAGTTTGCTTTGCTTGTGTTGATGCTGAGGAGTTCCGCTTGGCACAGATATGCGGGCTGAATATTATTGTACAGGTAACATTCTGTAGTCTTTTGACCTCTCCTGGATTACAAATGTTGGTTATTGGCATAATATCTGTGCAGTATTTGTTATGAGGGTATTTGGAATGGTCCATTCTGCCAGAAGCCTGGAATGAAAAATCTGTTTTTTTATATGAAGGAATAGAATGTGATTCCTTTTGTTGATTATCTTTCTGTAGGTATCACACTATCATTATCCTCGTTCCATCATGGAATAGTATGAAAACTCATGATATGATCTTGTTTTTCCCGTGCAGTTTTCCGTAACCCCTAACACATTAATGTTTATAGTACTTCTGTTAGACAGTTTTTTAACTTTTAGAAATAAATTAATTCTGCTGTTATCTATTAGTTTGTCATATCTTTTTCTTGTTAAATTAGGATTTTTTAATTAAGTATGCATTATCTATAACAGAGGTTATACACATAACACATATTTACGTTTAAAGAACTTTTAATATTATCTCACAACTTAAATGAAATTCTATTTACATTACAGAACATGTTTATATATGTTTACCAATTTAAGTCAGTTCATATGTATATTAACTGATACCAAACAATGTACTTTAACGCCCATTCAATTTCTCTTGGTCAATCATACAGCCAAAAGGACTTAATAACTCATTTTGTTGGCTTATTTATTCTATTTCTTTGTCTTTCATACCGTCCAAGGACTCCAAGCAAACAAGCCCAAAATGATGTTGTGATCAAATTTTAACTTGTAAAAATTCGGACTCTTCAGTTTCATTGCACTACGGCAGAAATTTGGAGTATTATTTATAATTTCTACGTCTTTATAATTTTGAATTGATGTCTGAAGTTGTTTCTAAAATCTTTAGGTGGATGATCTGGAAGAAGTGAGCGAGTATTACCAAAATAGAGGATGCTTCAATGAGCTAATATCTCTAATGGAAAGTGGTCTAGGGTTGGAACGTGCTCATATGGGCATCTTCACAGAGTTGGGTGTTCTTTATGCCAGATACCGTCATGAGAAACTTATGGAGCATATTAAACTCTTCGCAACTCGTCTTAATATTCCAAAGCTAATCCGAGCCTGCGATGAACAACAACACTGGAAGGAACTTACTTATTTATATATTCAATATGATGAGTTCGATAATGCTGCATCAACTGTCATGAATCATTCTCCTGAAGCTTGGGATCACATGCAGTTTAAAGATATTGTTGTTAAAGTGGCAAATGTTGAGCTTTATTATAAGGCGGTTCACTTCTACTTGCAAGAGCATCCTGATCTTATCAATGATGTTCTAAATGTCCTTGCTCTACGTGTTGACCATACACGTGTGGTGGACATTATGCGAAAGGTTAGTCCACAACTTAGAAACTTTTTAGTCCGCAACTTAAAAATTAGAAGTATTCCTCCCTTTCCTGCAAGTTAAGCGTCAATGTTAATGGTTGTGATTGTGTTCAAGGTTTCCATGTGTCACGAGTTTTAGGATTCTGCAACTTCATTGTTTTTTCTTAGAGGTGACAAAAAGGGTGTGTTGGGTAACGAGTCAAAACGTGTACTTTTTAAATTGGACCTGAACAGCATTTAAAAAAAATTTAGCCCATGAAAATGATTACTTTTTTCCAATAACAATCTGCTTTTTGAATATAATCAATGAATTTACGCTTGTGCATTAAACTTAGTTTTCGATTCATTTGATCCGTTTCATGTTTAGCTATCCTTATTGGTTTTACCTGTTTGATCCACTTGTTAGAGGCAAGCTAACCGTACGTGGAGCTTCCGCCTCATACGGCTCCTCTAGGGATGGAGGTAGGCCCAGCCCAGGCTTGTGCGGTTTCCAATAACAATCTGCTTTTTGAATATAATCAATGAATTTACGCTTGTGCATTAAACTTAGTTTTCGATTCATTTGATCCGTTTCATGTTTAGCTATCCTTATTGGTTTTACCTGTTTGATCCACTTGTTAGCGGCAAGTTAATGGGCTAAAATTACCACACTAGTTTCTCTCTCAAAGGCCACAGTCAAGAACAATGGTTGCACATGTTTTTAGCTCTTTTTTGTATGCATAATCTGTACATTTACAATCGTATATTATAATACATAGATTTTTCTGCTTTATGGTTCTGTGTGGTTGACTTGATGAATTACAGGCGGGCCAGCTTCCTCTTGTGAAACCATATATGGTTGCAGTTCAGAGCAACAACGTATCTGCTGTAAATGAGGCATTGAATGAAATATATGTCGAGGAGGAAGATTATAATAGATTGCGTGAATCTATTGATTTGCATGATAATTTTGACCAGATTGGCCTTGCACAGAAGGTAAAAGTTTGTATCATTGAGTAGTTTGTTTCCAATCAAACTTAACTGTTATGTCACGTGTTTTCTAATGTTGTTGCAGATTGAGAAACACGAGCTTCTTGAAATGAGACGCGTGGCTGCATATATTTACAAGAAAGCTGGTAGATGGAAGCAGTCTATTGCATTGTCCAAGAAAGACAGGGTTTACAAGGATGCCATGGAGACTGCCTCACAATCTGGTGAGCGTGAGCTAGCTGAAGAATTGCTTGTTTATTTTATTGAGCAGGTAAAAACATTAATTTTACTATTATCCACACCTGTACGTATGTGTTTGTGTGTATGCTTTTAAGTGATTTTGGTGATTTATTATCTGGCTATGCAGGGGAAAAAGGAATGCTTTGCGTCGTGTCTGTTTATCTGTTATGATCTAATCCGTCCTGATGTTGCGCTTGAGCTAGCCTGGCTGAACAATATGATAGATTTTGCCTTCCCGTATCTGCTTCAGGTAATTTTACATCATCATTATTTTTTAACTGTCTTGTTTATTAAATTCCAATCCTTTCATTTGTTTTCTTGCAGTTTATCCGTGAATACACGGGCAAAGTTGACGAGTTAATAAAGGATAAGATAGAAGCAATCAATGAGAGCAAGGCTAAAGAAAACGAAGAGCAGGATATCGTGAAGCAACATGTATGTCTTTGTTTCATTCTTATGCTTATTTGTTTTCTTATTGACATTGTTTTTATTATAGTCATACATACAATTATTATAGCTGTTACATTGACGCTTATGCATTGCTTGATTTGCAGAACATGTATGCTCAACTACTGCCTCTTGCATTACCTGCACCACCAGGTATGGGTGGAGGATTTGCTCCACCACCGCCTATGGGTGGAATGGGAATGCCACCAATGCCACCATTTGGAATGGCACCATCGACCTCTTATTGATTATTCGGTGAATAGTGATTAGTTCTAGTTGGTATATTTTGTTAGATGTACTTGGGATTGTTTTGTAGCTGAGAGTTAAGATGTGGGTTTCTACTACTCAGGCGTGGATATGTTTTTTCTTGTAATCTGGTTGAGGTGTTTTTCCCTGGAGGGTCAAGATGAGCAGGCAGGTACAATTATGAATCATGTGCTACGAGGGACTGATAGCAGGATGGATGGATTATGCATTTAGGCTGTTTTATGTCTATATTTTTTTATAGCTTATTCTGTTATCTAGCATCTTGTTTTTACGCATAAACGAGGATGGATGGATTATGCATTTAGGCTGTTTTATGTCTATATATTTTTTAGCTTATTCTATTATCTAGCGTCTTGTTTTTACGCATAAACGAGTGATATTTCTTATTGTTGAAGATTTGGGTGATTATAGTACCATCTTCTAAACATGAGGGTCTGATATCTTTACTAAAACCCATATTTAAACCATCTTAGTAAATAGGCAAATTGGAAATAAATAATCCAATCTTTATCAAATTGGCCATTAATAATCCCACCTCAAGTATTTACCAATATTGGTTCAACCTTTTTCATCTTTTTGGTTTTATGGTCCCCCGTTAAAAAAACCCTAACGGAGTTAACTCTCTCCTACGTGGCTCGGTGACTTGGCGTTTTTTTATTTTGCAAATTGGAAATAAATAATCCAATCTTTATCAAATTGGCCATTAATAATCCCACCTCAAGTATTTACCAATAACGGAGTTAACTCCGTTAGGGTTTTTTTAACGGGGGACCATAAAACCAAAAAGATGAAAAAGGTTGAACCAATATTGGTAAATACTTGAGGTGGGATTATTAATGGCCAATTTGATAAAGATTGGATTATTTATTTCCAATTTGCCTAGTAAATATTAAACCACTTAATATTTAACATCATCTCCAAGGCATGTGCAAGAAAGTAAGGTCGTCGGGAGGAAGGGCATAGAGTATCGAGCAAGTCTCTCGGATGAATCTTATAAGATCTGACGGGCTACCTTCTCCATTGCAACAATCCACAATCATGAGAGTTTTTGATTTGTCATTGGTTTTGCAACTCGTTTGTTGTGTCTAAAGGTAATCACATGTTCATTCTTGGGTAACATTGGGTAAACATCTTTAAAATGTTATAAGCAAAACTGTAATTTAGGTATACTGAAGAACGTCAGCACCACAGTGCAACTAAATAAAAACAACTAATAAATAAATAACCTTAAACCAACCCCTGCCGGCCATCTACCTTCGATTCAATCATCTGTAGCTTCCTCATCTTCTAAAGGCATATTCGTTGACATCGTTTAAATAACCTTAAATCAACCCCTTACAAACTTTCTTTTTTTGGGTTGCAGAAGTGTCTTAGTGCATGTTTGAGATTACTTATTATTATTCTACTAGGTTATTTACCCGTGTAATACACGGTTTAACAGTTAAAAAACGTACATACAGTAATTATAAATCACTAATAACATAACGGATAATATTTACAAACCATATTACATAATAAATAATGAGTATAATATAATAAAACATACAAATTGTTTCACATTCAAAAACTTATTTATCTAAAATGGTGAGAAAGTTGATAAAATTAAAACCATGTACAGATCCGACGAAATTAATCATTTTGTCAACATTGTGTTATTATCGAAACAAACCTTTTGCTTACTATTGACATATTTGTATTTGAACAATTTTTATTTTTGAATGTTTTCGAAATGTACATTTTATAACAATGCCTTGAAACTTTGTATCCTGTATTGGAAAAATAAAAAACCAAAACATAAGTTTAATTATGTAAAATTTGTACATATAGAAAGCGGGTTTTAAAAAAAATACCTTAATAAACTTTATAGAATAAAAATCATTTAGATCCTTGAAACTGGTTACTTACTAAAAATTTACATTTTCAATTTTGTTAATGAAGATTTTCAAAAATCACTTGCTTACCCATTTAAAGAGGATTCTTACTGCATACTTAAAATAAACATTGTAGATATTTAGGCGGGAAATTGATGGGTCAAAAGGGTTAGGAGACTGCCACATCAGCAAAGTTATTTTTATTTATTAGAAGTAGGATTTCAACTTACTGACTTTTAAGAAGTTAAAAAATAAAAAAAGGTGTTTGTTAAACCTTAAAGAATTTTTCAAACTGATTTTTCATATAAAGTAAAAAGAAGGTTTTGAAAAGTAAGAAGTGAGTTACTTATTTACTTTTGAAAACTCTTTTTAATCGGATTTTTTATTATACCTCTCTACTAGCTTCTATTACCTCCACTCGTTTTTAAAGATGTTCTTTTTGGCCAATTTACAACGTTTTATTTTATGAGATGATTCAAACATTTTTTTAAAAATTAATTTAAAAAAATTATAAGTTAATAAATACTTTTTATTAAAAAGTTGTTTAATCAAAATAAACAATCTCAAACGTGGTCTTATAAACTCGTGAACCAAAAAATGTATAGAGGAAGTTAGGAACGATATTGGGGTGGAGTCAAGAGTGCAAGAGCAACTGGCACTTTATAATCAATTACATAACTTGGAGAACAAGGTGTGGTTGGATCACTTTAGCGCTACAGATTACATAGGCAATGATGTATTGATCTTCGCTCCATCTCAATCTGTTTAACGGTGGGACGTGAAATTCGAACTCCAATCGAATGGTTGTTTACTTAAATTCATTCACCGGCTTCACATCGACGGTATGTACTCGTGTTCTTTTCCATTTCGTCGTTCAGTTTGCTGTCTATAGTTTGATTTTCATTATCTTAGATCGAGTAATTGTACGGTAAATTCGCATACTTGTAAGTTTGCTACGGTGATTTAAATCGTTTGAATTGGAAGGATTTCATCACTTTGATTAGAATCAACGCCTGTATGGACTATAGAGAACTTAGCACCGATGATAAATTAGGGTTCATTCTTTGATGGTGTTGTTGGCACTTAAACAGGAAGCTTGAGTTGTGGCAGTGGAGAAAGCCATTACGTAGCTTGCTTCTTCCAAATAGTTTGATTTGTAATTGATGGTGTTATCGGAATACCTAAGTGTTTATTAATCTATTGTCAAATGTAAGAAATTTCTGTTATCTGAGTAAATCAATAAATCTAATACCAAATTTTACCTTTGTTATGTAGGTTGGAGGTCAAATGATAGTTTGACATGGGTGTAGATTGCAGAGGCAGTTTGTGAAGTCTCCATCTTAACTCTTTCCTTTATTTCTCTATACAAAGCTCAAACACCTTCTGAGTTTTGCCACAAACATATAAGATGTGGATTCTTACTGTGATACGGATATTGTTAGTGTCAGTGATATTCTCCTTAACGGCAAAATTTTATTTACTTCTTTCTATCGGCCGGAGTAACAAAAAGAAGGCCGTAGGGTTTTTCCATCCTTACACCAACGATGGTGGCGGTGGAGAGCGAGTTCTATGGTGTGCAGTTAAAGCTATTCAAGAAGAACGTCCTGATCTTGACTGTGTTATCTACACCGGAGATCATGATGCTTCTCCTGACGGCCTCATCCGTCGGGCTGTTGACCGGTTTGGTGTTAACTTGCTTTCCCCTCCCAAGGTAATCTTGCGCGTGTCACTGGTTAATTACCTAAATTCTTGTTTTGTGGTTTGGAAATTTTAATTGTTGTAAACCTTTGCTACTGAATCACAAAGTGCAGATATTACATTAAGATCATTTTTCTTACTTCAATTGAAACAATTGCTGAAACATGAAATTACTCAGCAGAACCAGATGCAATTTGCTGCATCGTGTGATAAATCACACAGGTCGTGAACATTTAAGGAAAAAAGCAACCTTCGTATGTGTTCCATTGTTGATTTTGATGGATCTGATCTTATAATCCTAATTTGTTGATGCTTTTTTGTTGAATCTGCTGAATGTTTATCTGCAAAGTGAAGTTTATGATTGTTGTACTATGTTTATATTAGGTTGTGCATTTACACAAAAGGAAATGGATAGAAGAAACAACCTATCCTCGTTTCACTATGATTGGTCAAAGTCTTGGTTCAATCTACCTTTCATGGGAAGCTTTGAGCAAATTTGTTCCTATATACTATATGGATACAAGTGGATATGCTTTTACTTATCCAGTTGCCCGGCTTTTTGGGTGTAAGGTTATTTGCTACACACATTATCCAACAATCAGCTTAGATATGCTCTCCCGAGTCCATTCGCGGAGTTCCATGTATAATAACGATGCCTTTGTTGCCAACAGGTTTGTTGCATGATTGTTAGATTAATTGTTTTGCTTGAAATCATTAATTTATCTAGATAATAAATCGTTTAGATAATCTAATGTGAAATACTTGTCATGACAGTGTTATGTTATCGCGGTTCAAACTTGTTTATTACACAATTTTTAGCTGGATGTATGGATTTGTTGGTTCCTGTGCAAATCTGGCTATGGTGAATTCTTCATGGACACATTCGCATATTGAGAAGCTTTGGGGGATTCCAGATCGTATTAAGCGTGTTTATCCTCCTTGTGATACAACTGGATTGCAGGTCGCCTTTTCTTTTCTGGTTACCACTTAATTTTGCATTCAAAAGGAATGGTTTTCCCCTTTAAACTCCATAATTATAAGTCATCAATTGTGAACTTATGAAAAGCATAAGTGTGTGAATGAAATGGCATAGTATCACTTCTGGATAATCAATTTTGATAAAAACATTATTACACCCTTGCTGTCTTCAGTTGCATACTGATCAGATACTTGTACTGTTATAATCATATGAATTATGCAATTCTGTTGAGTTTTGACTAATTACTTTACATAAATCAGATAATCATCAATAACAGTCAACATGTAAACATTACCTTGGCCTCTTTATCCCACGGGATAGAGGTAAAGTTTGCCCTCATCTCACCCTTCCTAAACCCTACTCGTTGAGTGAGATCTCACTGGGTATGTTTTATTGTTATGTTAACATTACCTTCATTAACAAGTTTTACCTCGTTCTAGTGTCCCAAGTTGACCGTCAATATCAAAGTTGGGCAAAAATGATGCAATGGAAACGATGTGAATAATGTATGTGGCTTTTGCTATGGTGACTAAGCAAACCAACAGAAGTAGGAGAAGATAGTTTCAACTTTCAAGCATTTAATCTCAGATTTTAGCAAATTGTCATGAACTTTTGCACGTGGCACTAACTTTTGGACCGTGATTCTTGCTTTTTTACATGAGTATATTTGTATGTTTGTGCATTCAACGTATCCAATCTGATTAAACTCTAACAGGCACTTCCACTGGAAAGAGAATCAAAAACACCCATAATCATTTCAGTGGCTCAATTTCGACCAGAGAAGGTGTGCTTTTTATATAAAAAATTTCAATAATTCATTAGCTTGTGAAATCTTTAAGAATCAATATCTCATTTTTGGTCATTTTAAAATTGTATGTCAGGCACATGCTCTTCAGCTTCAGGCTTTTGTGCTATCAATCAGTAAATTAGATTCAGATATTTCTAGACCGAAACTCCAGTTCGTTGGTAGTTGTAGAAATGATTCTGATGAAGCAAGATTACAGAATCTGAAAGATTTAGCTATCAAACTCAAGGTAGAAGATGATGTCAAGTTCTACAAGAATGTGACCTACAGGTATATCTCACTTGACTTTATATATATTGCGATGTTATTGGGTAATGGCTCAAACGGGTTTGGGTTTGCTATATAAATCAGTTTTTAGTATGAGCTGGGATAGTCACACTCTAGTTTGGTTGGCAATAAACACTTCTCTCTCTCCTTCTCGACACAAAAACACATTGATTGTGATCACTAAATTTATGTTATTACAACCATTATCTGAACCTTTAAATGACACGATCTAAGAGGGTGTCTGCATTAATGGTAGACTTTGGGCGATTTTCAACATATTTAAGCTATTTGACCTGTTACCCTTTTAGCAAATTTCCTCATTTGGCCTACACAACCTAAACCAATGCATTCCAAAGTAATGGAATACAATCAGTCAGCAGGCTCTTGACTTTTTTTTTCCTTCAATGCAGGGAGTTAGTAAAGCTACTGGGGGGTGCGACAGCAGGGATTCATTCAATGATAGATGAACATTTTGGCATTAGTGTTGTAGAGTACATGGCTGCAGGAGCAATACCAATAGGTAACCAAATAAACCATGGTGTATTACTTTTATGTTAACCTATTGCTAAATCTCTTTTTTTTTTTTTAAATTGCTTTTCAGCTCATAATTCAGCTGGACCAAAGATGGACATTGTGTTACCAGAAGAAGGTAAGGAAACGGGATTTCTTGCCCAAACTGTAGAAGAATACGCTGATGCCATTTTGAAGGTTTTAAGGATGTCCGAATCCGAGAGACATGAGATGGCTGCAGCTGCAAGAAGACGAGCCAGTAGGTTTTCAGAGCAGAGGTTCTATGAAGATTTTAAAGCTGCAATTAGACCAATATTAAACCAGTCTTTGGAGTGATACTGTGAACTTGTTTGAGCGTGGTAACAATTTGACTCCATTAAGGTTAAGGTCTTAAAACTAACCTTTTCTTTGTTGTAGTGAGAATAGTTTTGTTAAGTACGTTTCAGTTTTGTTAAGTACGTTTCAGTTTTGTTCAACATAGGCATAAATCATATCATCGTTTACAGAAAGTACAAACACATAAATGTATACAGATCAAACTTTCGGTGACAATTATCCTCTAGGGTTTCTAATAGAAGTTACAAGATCCAAGCCAATTGGGAAATAGGTGCACCGACCCGTTCGGAGCAGTATGTGAGTTACAGTGATTCATTTATGCTTTTATAACTCGACAGTAGGTTTTGTATTTTGATTTTCTCGTTGTAAAGTCTTGGATTGTTTGCTGCTTATTTCCGATAGCTCCGTGCTAGTTTTTCTTTAACAAACACTTATTGCTTTTCTGCATTAAGGGCTTTTTCCTTGAAACAACCATATTACTATCGTAGTATAAAATATTATGCCATCTTAGTATTAATATTTTTTCGGCAAGCTCATTTCTTTATTAGATAATTTTAATACTAAGATGTTAAGAGGAAAGCATGCTTGTGTAGATCTTACGGGATTGTTCCACAATAGAATCATTGTCCTTAAACGAGGAACAAGTTGCGTCGCAAGTTGCTTAGAGAATCAACACGTGGCAAGTTGCTTAGAGAATCAACACGTGGCAAGTTGCTTAGAGAATCAACACGTGACAAGTTGCTTATAGAATCAACACGTGGCAAGTTGCTTAGAGAATCAACACGTGTTTATCTCTTTTGCTTTTGATACGTTTGGTTTTCTCATCCCGCAGGTAATGGATCTTGTGAACATTGTTCATTGGGTTGTGTATAGTAATATGTTAATCTATAAGTTTCAAAGCTTTGTTTTTTAGTAGGTTTGGTTTTGTCATCCAAAAGGGGGTTGCGGCGCAAATTATTCCTTATTTACCTACCACTTTATTGTAAACTTTTAATTTGAAATGAAATGAAATTGTATCACAAAAAAATAACAAAAACAAAAAAAGTGTTTCTACAAAAGAGTTTGTTTGATATAATAAACTGAACACTTCAATAATATCCTGATATATTATCCGTAGTTAATATAGCAAAAAAGAAAACCTAGTTACATACTTCTTATATTTACTATCCAAACATCATTATTGGTGTAACAATTTTCGATATGCTTAATCTGCAATATAGATTCCTATAGTTCATATGAAGCAGGAACTTCTCTTTGGTAGAGGAAGTATCTTATAAACTTGTGGACCATAAATGTATTTAACTCAAAGTACAGGGACGATGTTGGTGTGGGTGCAACATGCACTTTTTAATTATAATTAATCTTTATATACGACTGTGGGTATGGTTGTATCACTTTAGCGCCACAGATTATTCTGCCAGTGTTCTTCTCTCCATCTCAATCTTTTTAATGGTTGGAACGTAAAATTCGAAGTCTAATCCAATGGTTATTTCCTTCAATTCATTCATCGGCTTCACATCGACGGTATGTACTCATGTTCTTCCTCATTTCTTCGTTCAACTTGATGTTTATAGCTTGATTTTCACTTCTTTTAGATCGAGTACTAGTATGGTTCATTTGAATGCTTGTAAGTTTGCTTAGGTGATTTGGATTGTTCGGTGTATAAGGATTTCATGCTTTTACTTTGAATTCATTCGTCGAGGATGGATTAGGGTTCATTAGGGCTGTAAATTCACTGGTTAGTTCAATAGGTGTTGGTTTTTTATGATTTCCGATAAGCTTGACACTTATGGATGATCGATTTCCTGTATGTCGATCAGCAATTTTTACATTGATGAGCACATAGAGTTGGTGAAACAAATTGAAAACTCTAATCATAAAATATTGGATCTACAGATTGCTAGAGTTCTTTTGTATTTAATATTGAATTTAGTTCCAAAACATGTTCAATCTAGTTAAAACACACAGGCTTTTGGAATATCAAACCAAATTTTGTGACAGTTGTGCTTTTAGTTGAGGTTCTGAATCTACTGGATATACTAAATAGGTGAAGAATGAAACACTATAATATAAGTTGTAAGCATGATATTTAATATTCAAATTTAATAAAAGAGAAGTGAAAGATCCTAAATGACATACGTTGCACGCACACCCATACACATTTCATGTTGAAGACACTTTTGATGATGTAGTGTTTAAAAATGCACACAGGCGAACTATCAAAACCCACGAGTGTGCACAGGAGCTCCATTACTAAAGGCCAAACCTTTCTTAAACCCTTCTAGGACCCTTGTTTTCAGTAAACCAACAAATACAAGAAATGGAAAGCCTCCTTTAGTTGCAAATAGTGATCGCGTTACAACAGAAACTAGTGAAAAAACTTCAGATGTTACCACACCATCCATTTCCAACAATCAACCACCATCTGCTTCTGAAACTGAGGAAGTCAAAAACACCCCTGAACCTTCTGAACTGAAACAAGATACAGCGAATGGAGGCATCAACAGTTCCTCAAAACGATTGAAACTAACAGCAAGGGAGAAGCTAAAGGCAGCAAGAGTTCGCAATCGTGAGTCTGAACCAAAAGCTGCTAAGAAAGAACAACTTGGAAGCAAAGTGCTTGAAGCTTTGAGGGAAACAGATAAAGTTACGGGGAGAAAAAGATCCGGTCTCCCCGAAGCACCAACAAACATGTTAGATGACAGCAAACGAGGGATGCCGAAAAAGGGTCTGACCTTTGAGCTACCAGTTGGCTGGGATGTGTTTCTTATTATCACTTCAGTTGTTGTGATTAGCACCATAATGTTTACAACAACTTACATTGTGTGGAAAGTGGGTGCTATTCACTTTAACGAGTATTAGAAATTTGTATCACGTTTGAATTAAAAGCAAATCATATACTTGAATGAATATAAGCTTCTTTTGGTTCATAGATAACATTATTTATATGTTAAAACCTTGTCATGCTCAACATATCTTTCTTTATCATGTTCATGAAATCTTCTATAGTTATGGCGAATCCACTAACAGAGGATGACGCGTACTCTATTAGTCTTTCTAGTAGAGGTCTTAAATTTGAATCTAGTTATTATTGTTTAGCAGAGCATTTGTGGGATCATATGAGCTTGTATACACTCGTATATGGCTTTTATGCGCCTCAATGTTATGGGTTAGATGGTGTGAATATGTGTTTAAGTTAGTGTAACATAACCATCTCCTTTATATTACCACCAATCCTTCCCCATAAACGCACATGCGCATAGAATTCAAACGAACACGGTTACACTGTTGAGATAACTGGAACAAATATTGTTTCTTGCCACATATAATCACGTGAGATAATGTTATGGAAATCAAAATGATGTTCTAACGTTTTTATTTACACAACTTATACGCGGTTTTAATAGTTTTTAACATATTTATAGTTTTTAATAGAATGCTATCTTATAAGTAGTTTTATTGTTTCATATTTATATCATTATTTTATTCTTAAATATAATCAAGCAATTCGATTAGCAAACTATTAATGATCAACTGCTGTTATGGATTTGATGTTAGTTTCAATAAATTAAAGAGTAAAATAAAACGGAGGCGACCGCAGGAGCAGTTTGTGGGTCATGCCAACTACCCCCCTTCCAAAAACGGTTAAACATAACCTCCCTCTTTCTTCTCCTCCTTCATAAACCCCCTCACAACCGTTTCAACCAATTCAATTCAATCTCTCCAATTCTCCATCACATCTCCATTTCACATCTCCAATGGCATCAACAAACGACGTTAACATTAATCGTAGTAAGATCAAGGGTTCATGGAGCCCTCAAGAGGACGCTACACTCATCAAAATGGTGAACCAACACGGTCCACGCAATTGGTCCCTCATAGGCACCCGAATCCCCGGCCGTTCCGGCAAGTCATGCCGCCTACGGTGGTGCAACCAGCTTAACCCTAACGTCCAACACCGTCCTTTCACTCCTGAAGAGGATGACGTCATCGTCGGAGCACATGCGATCCACGGGAACAAATGGTCAACCATCTCGAAACTTCTTCCCGGCCGTACAGATAACGCGATTAAGAACTACTGGAACTCCACTCTCCGGCGACGCGGAATCACCGGAGAAGCTTCAAAACGGTCGTCGGAGAGCGAGTCGACTCAGTCGGAACTCGGGTTGAAACGGCGTCGTTCGAGTGCTTCTGATGACGACGGCAGTTGTGACGGACCGGAGACGGTGCTCACGCTTTTGCCACCGGGGGAGATCAAAGCGGTAAGCGAAAAGAAGGAAGAGGTGGATGATGACGTGGATATTATTAACTCAACGGTTGAGATGGAGAACACGTGTCTGGTGACGATCATGAAGCGTATGATAGCGAAAGAGGTTCGGATTTACATCGACGAGTTACGGGCCGAAGAAGGCCTTTGTCTTGCTCATGGGCCGGTTTTCCAGCCTTCGGCCCAAACTCGTTATCAAACATTCAAGCCCAAAGTTTAGCACGAAAAAGTTAAAACCAGAAAGGAAAAATATATGTAATTTGTGTTAATTTGAAACTTACATATATTCAGATCAAAGTGTTAACATATTACTGTCATCTTCAATGTTAAAACTTAGAAAACAACTAGAAATAGATTTTAAAAGTTGACATTTTAGGGCTTTATGTTTGTAAAAAAGCCCTCGGAGAAATACTCAAACGACTCGGTTCTTTTGGGGCCAAAACGAATTTTTATAACTGGGGCCCTTAAAATATTATTCTATTTATGATCATAATAATTATAACTTATCAATATTAGAAGATGGATCGATTAATGAGTTATAACGCGTTAACAAAATATTAATCGGTCAATGAGTTATTACACATTAACGAAATACCTTTGATGATTTAACACGTGTCATACTTAATAACTACTTAAAAGCTTTTAAGGTTCTTACCTTTTTTCCATAATTGAATGGATGTTTTTCACGTAAAGAACCTGCTTAAATTCAGAATGGGACACCCACGATGGGTGGTGTCTAGTCGCGATATAAACGATACATATATTCATGTCAAATTGGCCATCGATGTATATATGTATGGTCATTTCCTCCATCAGTAAGTTATTCGAATTGTCACATGTCTTGTAATTATGCAGATTTATTTTTAAAATTGATACGTGTTGAATAATAATTGATAATTGATCAGTTAGTTTTGAACTTATAAAAAAAATTAATGATACTTGTAGTGTATATTAGTTTACCTGATTTAATTGATATATACTAATATACATATTTTTCTATCTGATTATATCAATTTAAGTCTCGCATAATATGATAAAATAGTAATAAACAATCAATTCTTTGCACCCCTTTATATTATCATATATTAATTTAATTTTCCTCCATTGTACATTTAACTATTAAATATGCTAGCTTAGAATACTGTGTATTACACGGGTTGACGTTTAGACTCTTACCAAGCTAGTTTTGATGGTGAGGGATTCGATTAATAGACGTGAGATGAAATATTAGATCTAACTATGAAGAGTATTTGAAAGAGGGAATCAGTGAGGGAGTAACTTTTATCTAGAATTGATTGTGGTGATGAGATGAGCCAGAAAATAAGCGACTTAACTTTTAGAAAAATGACACGTGTCATCTCTGCGATTCATTTATTATATATAGAAAATAGAAAATTGGTATGATAGGAGTTCAATTTCTAAAATTGGCCCTGTACGAAATGGAAACAATATATTGCGGATGAAATTTGAAAACAACATATCAATAGAAGACCAAGACGGAAAAAAGCTCCACAAAAAACAACTAGCAAGTAAGTGTCTAGCGAAATAAGAATAAAATCATCAACACTAGCTCAACAAATTAATCTCGAATTCGATAGAGAAGAAAACAGTAATGATGAAAGCAACGAATGATGGAGAAGAAAAAATGAATTTTTTTATATAACTATACACTTTGAATGGACGTGAACAATGATAATTACCATCGGAGCGCCCAGCCACGTGGCAATTATCTATTGGACCATTATTGTCCTTTCACAATTCGAGTGGATATATAGTATACATCTAGCTGATAGAGTAAGTTTTATTGGAGTAATCGCGCGCTAGTCCAAACATCGAGTAAGTTTTATACCAACCAAATGTAAGAATGCATCTAACACAAACGCTTGTGTGTTTTTTCCTTGTGGCCGTAGCTTCTTGCTATTGGTTTTTTATAAAATTTGCTGTTCAAAAAAAAAAAAAAAAAAACAAACGCTTGTGTGTTTTAGTTTGACCTAGTAGGTGTTCTCTAATTCTCATACACTTCATTTACGTCTAAATATAATGCGAACAGACATCAAGTTACTCCGTTAGTAAATTTTTAACAGTTAAAGCTGCATCAACAATTACTAAATTAGGAACCAAAACGATCATTTAAATTTTAACCTATACTTTTCCCATTAAAAGTTATATATATGTTACACTTCATAAATTCCTACCAAAGAAAAAAACAAAACAAAAAAAAAGGTAAAAAGAGAATCGGGCGAGTCAACCGGGCGAGTCAACCAGGTGAGTCAAACAGGTGAGTCGACCAGGAGCCCAGCTCTGCAAATAGGACAACTAGAATGAGCAATAAGCCATTTATCTACACACTCAGAGTGATACACATGACTACACTTAGGCAACACCTTCACCTTATCTCCTTCTTCAAACTCCCCAAGGCATATACAACACTCCGACTCACCGCCGGTGGAGTCCCGCCGGTGGAGCGTGATCGGAAAACTGTCAATCACGGAGGCATCCAGCCCCTGCGGCCGCGAGAACCGCCGGACGTGCGGCGGCAACGCGTTGGTATCAGCGACGGCGGCGGAGGAGGCGGAGGACGACGACGATCGGCAGATCCAGCGAGCGTAGAGGAAGAGAAGCGTGATCAACAAGATAACGGAGAAGAGTAAGATGATGAAGAAGAGTGTACGGCCGTGGATCTGGAAGTTTTTGTCGTCGAGTTCATCGTATCGCCATTGGAATGACCGAGAGTCCTGTGTAGTCATAGTTAACGGTGGCGATGGTGGTGGTGCTCCGGCGGTTGTGGTGGCGATGGGGCGGCATGGGTTGGGGGAAAGAGGGGGAGTGGTGGTGATTGGTGAAGAAAGGGGTGGTGGTGTAATAAGTATAAATAGTGAATGGGGAAAGTGGAAAAAGAAGGGGAAATGACAAGTTGCCTGAAATGGAGGGAGTGTAGGTGTAAATAACGGGAGTAGCGTGAATGTCGCGATTGGAGAAAGCAAACACGTGATGCTGAAAGTAACTTACGTATGTCTCTACTCTCACCATCATCTAATCATCTGAAGAGTCTTAAGACTAATGTTTTAAATTTCAAATGGATAACTAAACCAGTTGTTTACTTTGTTTTACTGGTTGACCCGTTTTTAAAACCAGATAATATTACAATTTAACGAAAAAGTAAAATCCAAAGTTATATGTGTTGCGTTCGATATCAAGTGGGATAGAAATAGAATGGGTTTGTAGTCAAAGAGGTATTTTATGTATTACAATTAAAACGATAAGTATAATCATTTCTATAGTTTTATTAGATTTCTACATTGACTGTGTATGATAGAACATCTTTTTTAGTTTGTGTGGCCGTGTAGGGATGCTAATTTAGAGCTAAGAATATATAGAGAAACGGGGGAATATTCATGTAATGTAATTATAAATAACTAGTAACGACTCCCGCGCGTTGCCGCAGGGTTTTTTCGTCACACAATGAAAATAATATTACTTTTTGTAAAAAAACAAAAGAATCATAAGAATTAATAAAATAACAAATTAATATATATATAAGATGTGTTTGTTTTAGCTTGATAAGTTAAATATTTTAATTGTCTGTTAAACATTATAACAATTCTAATATAGAGTCTCTATTTAATATATAAACACATAAACTAAAAATTTAAAATACTTTAAATAAATTCTAGACATTTAGTTTACAAAAATGATTTAGAAATATGTATTAGTTTACCTAAAAAAAAGTTCAATTCATCACTTTTGTATTTGACTTTATACTAGTTATTAGAAGGCCATCACGACAAGCTCCGCCTCTTGTGGTGGTGATTACTGACCACAATGGCTACTGATGGTGTGAGGGAGTTTAGGGGTCAGATTGAAAACTACTGGTGCACGATCCGACTGATTAAGGGTTCTTAAACGGAGAAGGCGATGGGAGGGTGAGGGCGACCGCTGCCATAGCTCCGCCAGCGGGGCCTTTAGCGACCCCCAAACTCACGGTAGACATCATTTTAATCTTAATCGTTTTGTACCTTTGTGAAGATCAAGACATATGCTTGTGCTTTTAGAAGTTGTATATTATGCATTGCCCTTGGTACGGTGGCACTGTAGCCACCGACCAAAAGTAATAATACATATTATAATGTTTTAAATGCGATGATTTTGAATCGATATGACGCATAACATATTGTTCATATGTTATTTTAGAGAGCGTCAAATTTTAAACTCTTCGTAAAGTTTTCTTTAACTTTTGCTTTTAAAATTCTATTAATGTATAGTAAAACGTGTGCTTATTGCAAATAACAAGAATAGTATGTATGTTGTATCTGTTTTTGTATGCTAAAGTGTCATCAAGTTAGGCGAATCTGAGATGATTTAATTTGTTAAATGCACTTATGCAAAGATATTTTTGGTTTTGAAAAACAATGCCGTTAATACACATAAAATTGAACTAAAACATAATATAATAAACATGTAAGTTTGTAACAAAATTTGTCGTAGCTAATCTATAGCGTATTTCAGTAATTGTAAGGTTACTTTTTTTGTTAAAATGTGTAACAAATCTATATATAATACTAAAAGAGTAACTTAGGGGGATACTTGTCACATTTCTATGCCCCCTAAGTTTGTTTTTCCCGTCTATCTCTCCTGTTAAATAGTTACTTAAATTAAAGATTAAATAATTTTAATTCTTTTTAAGATTAAAAATATTTCTTAATAAATTAAGAAAAATATGTCTTTTTATTAATATTATTTCTAGACAAAAAATTATAAAATAAGAGTTTTTCTAATACATTAAACATTTTTAAAAATATAAAATATCTTAAAATTGATGTTTTTAAAAAGTAAACTTCTTTATAAACTAAAAATAATTTAAATTAGGATTTATAATAAGAAACTTTTAAAAATGATATTTTTAATATTGTTTGTTTGGAAAAAATGGTTGATTTTTTTTGGAAATAAGAATAAAAATTATTACTTATAATTATTATTGATATGTAATTTTAATCATATTTTATTTTAAAATATCATTTTATACTTCATAAACTTTCATCATAATTAATTTTTATTTTTTAACTCGTGTAATACATGGGTTTACTCAAGTTAATATTATATAAATAACAATCAATAATTAATTAATTTTATTTTTTCAACCCGTATAATACATTTAGTTTTATTTATATTTTTGTTATTTTAATAATTAACTTTTCACCTCCCGTGTAATACACGTGTAACTAAAGCTAGTACTTGTATATGTTGGTATAAATTATTTTATGTATAAATAAGAGTAAAAACAGCGAACTAAAATCATCAATAGTGGTGAAATAATGAATGCCCGTCTACCTAAAAGAGAAGCATCACCAAACGCCTTCAAATATTCGACACGTATGAGATTCATATAAATCTCGTGTGCATTCCTTTTTCCATTTTTACTTTCTCTCATTATTGGTTGGTTGAAAGTATTTCTTTAGTTTCCTATTTGTTTAATTCATGATATATGGTTAGTATCTAATAATATTCAATAATAATAATAATGCTATATAATACTTAAACTAACTAAAAAATATTTCAACAAACACGTTGTGAAACTTGAGCATATTAAATTCAAATGGATTTTGGAACATATTTGCTCTATCTTTAAATTTCTCCCGCTAAGTTTCAACGTATTAGCGATGCAAATTTTGAAGGAACTTAAAGATCGAAAACAGATTGTAATATTGAATAACTTTTTGATGATTTTATTGAGGTAATTAACTCTGTTATTACTATATGTTAATGCATAAAATCGAATAATAAATGGAATTGTTTTGATTGATATATAAGTGTGTTTTACATGACTCTTTTAATTAGTTACATGACCTAAATAATTTAAAAGTTTCATGGCAGATTCTGTTAATAGCATTTTTCAGTGGATTCCTTGTTGGTTTTATAGAATAAGTGGATACTTTTTGCTCCTCAGGTTTGCTTTTATAATTTTGTTTTTATATATATTAGAAATAACCCCAGATACATAATAATTCTCACTAAATAAATCATAAATCATAAATCATCGTAACAATGTAAACAATACTATACGTTTTAGAAAATTAAATGAGATTAAATTTAATTAATAAACTTAGAATTATATTGATATGGTCGTCCAACTTATATAGGACCGTATTCAATACATACAATTTTTAATAAAGAATTATAACAATACTTTTATTATAAGTATATAAAATATAACTATACGTATTTTGTAGGCATTAAGTATATATCTCTATGTGATTCATCATACTCTGTTAATATATTTAATCAATGATCTTACTCTAACTAACTATTTTGGATGATGATCGTGAGTCGCTAGATGTAGCAAAAAAGGTTAGAATATTATATGATTTACTCGTACTCATTGAATCCTCTTTCGTAAATAAAAGCAACGGTTGATATACAATGATTTAATAGGTTTTTAGTCTCCCACTATGTTTTTCTTATGTCACAATCCAACTTATTTTGTGGGCCATATTTTGCATGACGAATCAACTCAACAAGCGAACATGTGTTCCCCTACCTATCGTGTCTCATTGTGAGTTTTTGTTAAAGACTTGAAGCAACAAGGCTTTTTTCATTTTTAAATCTCCTATAGTTTCTTTCTCAAGACTAAATATTAAAACTAAATAAAAGCTTTACCAACCGTTGGATTAATAGAATACTACTTTTGATAAATTTCAAATTCGTTAACAGGGATCGAATCTGAGGAGGTTATTGGAACTAATTTGTAAAAGAATTAAAACTTGAAAAGTAATTGAAGTATGTTTAAAAAAATGATACATCTAATTTATTTTGTTTTTTAGTTAATGGAAATTTAAATTAATGAATTTGATTTGTATACTTGGAAATTAAAGTTCAAGTAAGTCACATAGATAGTTTCACCTAAGACTTGTTTAGCATACAAGTATCACATGGAACAAAAGGGGCAAACCAGGTGCTACGCTCCCGCATGCATGATCGAGGATGTTCTTGGATAAATTTGGCTTTGACGTACGTACTATTACCTTATACTTTTACAAATATATTGTTTTCACCACTTAGACTTTCAGGTCATATATATGATAACAACTTTACTTCTAATTACTCTAAAATTAAGAACCTGAATTAGAAACTAGGTGTTTGTGTTCTTGAAGGAATTGACTCCATTTTGATCTAGATGGTGGTTTTGATGAAAAGGTGTTATAATAATGAGTAATTGATGATAATGAACTAAAATAATTATTGAAATGTGTTTAAATAATTTAGAGATTTGATCAATGTTTATAAATAACGACTTTATATGAAATTGGTGTTATATGCATAAATTAGACTCAAAAGATCAAAAATGGTGTATTATCAACAAGTTCAAATAGCAAAAGTTAAATTCAATTGATCACTTCTTTATAGATCAATTAGGTGATATGAGTTGCATTGTGGTTTGTAACTATCAGTAAATCTTTCAATTTACGCTTCCACATTCTTCCAAGTTCCACGTTCTTCCAAGTTCCACAATCTTCCTTCCACATTCGTATGTTTAAAAGGGAAAAATATGCGAGCATGACCAAGGGACTTATAGGAGTATAAAAGTAGCTAGTGTTTATCAAGAACAAGTCTTATAGCTTAAGTATCAAGAATGATTTTTTTTCGGGTGTGTGACATTGATGTGATAAAATACAACAAAAAAAATGTATTTAGAAGATCGAAACATAGAACGAAAACAATTATATAATGGTATGAATTTCTTCAATCGGTATTTTGGTTTAGGGTTTTGGTTTCACAGTGTCAACATATTAACGACAAATGATACTACATACAATGCCAAGAAAATAACCTATATTATATACAACTATGCTTTTAATAAAATTAATATTGAGACGTTAACAAAATATCAAACCCAACAACAAATCATATTTAAAAAAAGCTAATACTTGAATGTTAACAAAGGAAATCAAATTAATTAGTAAAATAAAATTAATAGTTAAAAAACACATGTTATATTAATATAAGGTCGAAGTTAAAAAGTTTAAAGTTTAAAAGTTTAAACTAAAAATATTTTAAGGTTTAAGATGAAAATATTAGTGGCCGTCGGTGGTATACATTGGTAAATATGGTTATATAAATATTACACATATGCTATTATTTGTAAGATATTAATTTGTCTTCGGTTATGTGCAGTGGGAAAAACACTTAGGGCCTTGATCACATGCATGTTAGAGTATGAACCGATAACTCATACGTAGTGATTTGTTTAAGGAAATCACCGTAGCCGCAGAGGAAGTGAGTCTTTATAACAAAATTGTCACAAAGTTATGAATCCGAACCTTTAATTATGATCTACTCCCGTCACAACTAACATAAATTAGAATGTTTAGAGCATTCACATCCCATTTCTTATCTTTATCTGTATACTTACACTAAAAACAACTACTTTTTCTCTCTCATTCCAATTAAATAATATTTTTCAACACATTTATTATTATCTTTTCTCTCTGCTCCACTCACAACCACTTTCAAAATATTAAAAAATTATAAGGGTTGAACAGTGAATCTTCAAATTTACAGATAAACAGTAATATTTTCTCTGTTCTTCACTCACAACCACCCAAAATCATACCATATAATTTAAAAACTCTACTCACACATTTTTAAAGAATGAGATGTGAATGCTCTTACACTAAAGGAGACCTATTTGATTTAGTCTATGGTTTAGTCTATGTTTATCTTTTCCTCCATCTTTATCTTTTTATTTATGCTTTTAGTTTGTTCCTAAGATGAAGGAACTAACAACCTAGGATATAGGTTCTCAACTCTATTTATTCTCATGTAATTCCTTTGGTGAACGAATGAAAAACCACAACCAGTTTTATGATGGTATCAGAGCAGGTTCTATAGAACCACCGCTCACCACCCGAAACCCGATCAAGCCACATGGCTGGAGATAAACAACAACAGGTCGGTGGCAGCAAGAATGATGCCATCGACGCCAACTCACCCTACTATATACACCCTTCCGATTTACCGAAACAGTTGCACGTAAATGAACCCCTAACCGATGGCAACTACAGCGATTGGGCCAAGGAGATGGCGAACTTCCTGTTCGCGAAGAATAAGATGGGATTCGTAGACGGAACGATCCCTAAACCGGAGAAGACATCAGAAAATCACATGCAGTGGATGCGCTGCGATGCCATGATCATTGGATGGCTCACAACAGCGATGGATAAAGACATAAGGGGGAGCGTGAAATATGCCAACACCTCCTCGGAAATATGGAAGGACCTGAAAGAAAGATTCGGGAAAGAAAGCGCCCCTCGAGCTTATGAATTAAAGCAATCTCTCTCAATCACTCATCAAAACGGATCGTCGGTCTCAGCCTACTACACAAAGCTACGTGGCATTTGGGACGAGATACAGTCGGTGTTGCCGATTCCACAATGTACATGTGGAAATTGTTCATGCGACATAGGGAAAAGGCTTAACGATTTCAAAGGAAAGGAACGATTATATGAGTTCTTGATGGGACTCGATGCGGATTTCTCGGTAATAAGGACGCACGTACTTTCTATCAAACCCACTCCCACTCTTGGAGAGGCGTATCGTCTTGCTTCGGAAGAAGAACAACAAAGGCAGATCACTATGGCAAAGGGATCTCAAGCACAGCCGGCTGCGTTCAAGACTCAAGGACGACGTGAATCCACTCCTAATTTTCAACGAAGCAACAAAGGGGTTCCAAAGGAATCTAAACAAAATGTCGCGGCAGAAGTTGATCGTTGTACCCATTGCGGTAGAGAAGGTCACAAACGAGAGGGCTGCTTCAAACTGATAGGCTACCCCGAATGGTGGCCAAACAAAGGGAGGTTGGAAAAGGTGAAACCAAAGGCAGCCCACATCGAGACCGAACCCATCTTAGCAGGATTGAGTGATGCCCAATACCAGGCTCTTATGAAACACTTCACCGACAACGAACAAAACCGTGAAGGTGAAGGTACTCGTAAGGCCAATATGGCAGGTAAGCATGATAAAATTGATGACTGGATCGTGGATTCGGGTTCAACCGAACACATTGTCCACAAACTGGAGTCTCTAGAAATAGGACTCGAACCACACGAGAGGCACCCGTCATGATACCGAATGGTGATAATATACCGGTAGAAGCAAAGGGAATTGCACTCTAATTGGTGGAAACAAAATTAATGAAGTCCTATATGTTCCAAATTTTAATTGCAATTTGCTTTCAGTTAGTAGATTATCAAAGGAATTGCAATGTGTAGTAAGCTTCTTTCCGGACTTTTGTGTAATGCAGGACTTACACTCGAAGAGGTTGATTGGCATGGGCAGATGCATTCAAGGTTTGTATCGGATGGGAATGGTGGCGCAAGAAAGGAAGGCCATGGCTATGGCAGCTAAAGTTGATGCCAAGATCTGGCATTCAAGACTAGGTCACGCTTCCGATTCAAAGTTATCGCATATTGATTTTTTAAAGAATGTCTCTTTTCGTTTCAAAGACAATTTATGTGATTCATGTGTTAAAGCCAAACATACACGAACTCCTTTTCCTAAAAGTTCTATTAAGACTAATGAATGTTTTGAGTTGATTCACTGTGATATTTGGGGCAAATACCGTAAGGCATCAACGACCCATGCCAACTTTTTCTTAACCATTGTTGACGATTTTAGTAGGGCTGTTTGGGTCTACCTTATCAAGCACAAAAGTGAAGCAGGTGATTGTCTAATAAACTTTCAAACCATGATTAAAACTCAATTTTCTAAACCAATCAAACGGATCCGAAGCGATAATGGAGGTGAATTTACTTCCAATCGAATGAAGCAGTTTTATGCCCGTGAAGGTATTTTACTAGAAACCACATGCCCTCACACCCCTCAACAAAATGGGGTGGTTGAGCGAAAACATCGACACCTCCTCGAAATCGCTCGGTCTCTCATGTTTCAAGCGAGTATTCCGAAACGTTTTTGGGGAGAGTGTATAGAGACGGCAACATACATCATTAATCGCCTTCCGTCCAAAGTTATACAAAACCAAACACCGTATGAACTAGTCTTTAAAAGGAAACCGGACTATGACCACATGAGAACCCTGGGTTGTTTGGCCTACTATAATAGCATAACAACAGGAGGCGACAAGTTTGAATTCAGGGGGAGACCAGGAATTTTCATGGGATACCCACAAGGAACAAAAGGCTTCAAAATACTCGACATCGAACATGGCAAAATGGCAGTCTCTCGCGATGTCAAGTTCATTGAAACTAACTTTCCCTTTGCCGACCTAAAGTCCCGACATCCAAGCATTGAAATATTTGACGTTCCGATGGGACAGGTGCATGATGACAACCAAGAATCGGAAACACACCGTGATGAAGATATTGGACCAGTGGGTCTCGACCCACCAACTGAAACCAATGCTTCCACAGACCCGAATGATTCGACAACCTTCACAGACGATAGTCAAACAACAACCTCCCTTGATATTGAGCAGCCTCCCTTCGAGTCTCAAACCCCAAGACCTACAAGAACTAGAGTGCCCCCGTCACGGCTCCAAGATTACAACGTCACACTACCACCCTCCGTCGACCATGCAAAACCCGTGCCTAATCAAGCTTCTTCTACGGTACATCCCCTTTCCAATTATGTTTCTTATGATAATTTTTCACCATCTCACAAGGCTTTTCTAGCGGCCATTACCTCCATTAATGAGCCGAGCTCCTTTAAGGAGGCCATGCAGGATGCAAAGTGGCGAGACGCCATGCAACGAGAGGTCACGGCACTCGAAGAAAACGCAACTTGGACGTTGGAACCCTTGCCCGAAGGCAAACGAGCAATTGATTCCAAATGGGTTTATAAAGTTAAATACAAACCTAATGGCGAGATAGAACGTTACAAAGCCCGCCTCGTGGCAAGGGGCTTCACACAAATTGAGGGAGTTGACTACCACGACACGTTTGCTCCGGTTGCAAAACTTGTAACTCTTCGTACCCTCATTACCGTTACGGTTAAAAGAAGTTGGGTGTTACACCAGCTTGACGTAAATAACGCCTTTCTACATGGTGATTTGGAAGAAGAAGTCTACATGAAGGTGCCACAAGGTTTCGCACGTACAAATGATACTCGAGTCTGTCGGCTAAGGAAGTCCTTATATGGACTAAAGCAAGCCTCACGCTCTTGGTACCAAAAGTTCACCGTTTCGTTGTTACACATCGGGTATAAGCAGTCGAACGCTGACCACTCGCTCTTTACCCACAAAAAGAATGGAAAATTTGTTGCCATTTTAATTTATGTTGATGACGTGGTCATCACCGGTGATGATGTCGACATGATCGAGCAAACCAAGTCTCATTTGCACTCTAACTTTAGCATTAAAGACCTTGGTCCCCTGAAGTACTTTTTGGGCATTGAGGTTGCACGAACTCAAGATGGGGTAGTTCTGAGCCAACACAAGTACTCCATGGATATTTTGACAGATTGTGGTCAGCTTGGGTGTCGACCGAGTGCCTTTCCCATGGAACAAAACCTAAAACCTGACCACTGTTCTGAAAGCCATAGAGTTGATGCTTCTGTCTATAGGCGCCTCATTGGGAGATTATTGTATCTACAAGCCACGCGCCCGACATCGCTTATGCGGTTAATGTTCTTAGTCAGTTTGTTTCGGACCCAAGAGACGATCATATGAATGCAGTCCTTCGTGTGCTACGGTACATAAAATCCACTCCTGGCCAGGGTGTTTTCATTCCTAAAAGTGGTGGTTTGAATCTTGTTGCTTATTGTGACGCTGATTGGTTAGGGTGCCCTTATACACGGCGCTCCAGAACCGGTTACTTGCTGCTTTTAGGGGGTGCCCCAGTGTCCTGGAAAACAAAGAAACAATCGGTTGTCTCACGTTCCTCCGCCGAAGCCGAGTATCGCGCCATGGCTACCACGGTTAGTGAAGTTCTCTGGATGCGATGGCTCCTTCGAGATCTTCAAATTGAACTCACGGATGCAACACCTCTTTATTGTGACAATCAAGCTGCTCGACATATTGCAAACAACCCAGTGTTTCACGAGCGAACTAAACATGTGGAAATGGATTGCTATTTTGTTCGCGAACGGGTCGACTCCAATGAAATCCTGCCTCTTCTTGTTTCTAGCAAACAGCAAATTGCGGACCTCCTCACCAAACCTTTGGGTGCTCAACCTTTACGTGCGTTACTTGACAAGCTGGGTGTTCGAGATCTTCACCGTCCAGCTTGAGGGGGAGTAAAGGAGACCTATTTGATTTAGTCTATGGTTTAGTCTATGTTTATCTTTTCCTCCATCTTATCTTTTTATTTATGCTTTTAGTTTGTTCCTAAGATGAAGGAACTAACAACCTAGGATATAGGTTCTCAACTCTATTTATTCTCATGTAATTCCTTTGGTGAACGAATGAAAAACCACAACCAGTTTTATGATACACGGCGCGGGTAATGAATTTTCATTGTATTAATTTTGACTATTTTCTTTCAATTCATAATTAAATAAAAGCAATGATTGATGTATCATATCGATTGATTTAATATGTTTTATTCTCCTAGGCTCCTACCCGGATGTCACTGTCCAATTTTTGTGGGCTTTGACATATTGCATCATAAAATTAGAGAGCATAGGAGTTTTATACCTTTTTATCGTGTGAATCTATGCTAAAACGACGACGATAATTTAAATAAAAAAAATATTATTTCTATATATATATATATATACAGTTTATTTGTAAAAACAGAATTTCTGTTAAGAAGCAAAAAAAAAAAAAAAAAAAGCTTATCTATGACGATTATTAGGTTTTGATGAAGCAAGTAGGGAAAAATAATTCTTAATTGTTGGCACTAAAAAATAAAAAAGTTGATTTAGTAGCATGGGGTGTAATAAAGGATCGGTGTCATTATGTTAAAAAAATTTGGCTTGGTGGTATATGTTAACAATTTGTCAACTACAGAAACAAGACTTTAGAAGTTTTTGAAGACTTGAGAAGTAAACAAAAAACAGGGGCACTCAACCGTCTTCCAAAAGAGTTGTGACGATGTTGAAAAGACAATTATAACGATTATTAGCAAACATATCTAGACAGGATTAAATATATGATAGAGTTACCTGATATTTTGTTGAAAAAAAACCAAGAATCTAGATTCAATTCTCTTGTCGTAAGAGAATAATAATAATCTGGGAAGAAGAATTTTTCAAGAAGAATTTTTTATTGAACGTGTTGATTCATATTTATTTTGACTACTTTATCATATTTTATCATATTCTATTCATGTTTATTTGAGCTTCCCAGTGTTCATTATGCGGCCAACTCCAAGTTCACCGATGGATTACTATCAACTTACTTTTTTTATTTTAACTAGTTTTTTTTTGCCCCGCGCGTTGCGCGGGGTCTTTCGTCATGATCCCAAATATCAAAACGCAAATGTCAAACAAATGTAACGGTTACCATTCCAATGTAAAATCCTAAAGCGTGTAGAAAGGTAAAACAAACCCGTCACTACGACTCTCACTCCGTCGATAACCTTAACGGCTACTTCATCGTAATTCGTAAAAGTGATAAAATAATTTAAGTGACTCACATTAACCTTGAGAGCAGGGAGAGGAGCTTTTGACATATTGGGTCGTATCCAGCTTCGTTCTCTGCTCAACTTTTGGTATTGAAGTTCATGTTGCTACAAAGTTGAATTAACACGATCAGTGACATTCTCAGTTCCAATATGCGTGTCGCCTACACGGAAAAAAAAAAGAAATTTGCTATCTAAGTTCATATTGCTACAGATTAAATCATATTTTTATTTTGGCATCTGAAAAACAACCCCAAAAATCAAGAAATGGAACATTAAGCATCTAATTTCATGCTAATTGTATCCAACATTCTTAATCGAAATCGAAGGACACCCAGAAAAATCCTAGAAATTGTACTTATGGTATCAGTTTTATTATTATTTTCAATTTGATAATATGAAGAAGAACCCATATACTATTACCAATATATAGATCATTTAGTATATCATTTCGTACTTCACCACAAACAAATTAGAAATATCAGTTTGCACCCAAAATATGAACCAAGATCGATGATGTTTACAATCTATAGATCAACAATCACATCTTAACCATAGAAGTTGCCACAACCGCCTAAAAAAATCCCATTTAAGGATTAACAAATGCTTGTAAAGATAAAATTAACAAAAAGGGTAGCATAAATCTTTGCAATAAAGTTACTATTTGGCAATTATTTGCCCCAATTAGAACCCTTTTAGTGACTAAATTTTCATCAACAAAGCTTTGCAAGCAAATGATCCCTTCAATCTTGATTTTGGAAAGAAAAACATAATCAAACATCACTCCAAAAATCAAAAACTTTCAGTAAACTAAATCTTCTAATATTGTTCTACACAACCCACAAACAATCACATTTCAAGAACAACAAATACAACAAAGTGAAACTTACCAGCCACTTATCACGAGCATACAAAACTGTATTTAACATATTCTCATATAATAGGAAATACCCCATCCATTCTGAAATAATAATATCCACTTGTGGAACTGGAAGGTCAATTTCTTCAACTTTTCCTTTCAAAACAGTGATAACTGCAACATTAAAATGGAAAGATGACAAAATCAGTTAACAATTCAATCCAAATATATTGAAAATGCAAGACGTTGAGTTTGAAAGATGCTAATACCACTTGAAAAACCATTTGCTTTAACAATCTCTTGAGCCATGTCAGCCATCTGTGAGCACTCAATCTGCAGACAAGTTGTGCATATACTAAAACTTTAACTTCTCAACAACTTAAAACAAATCTGTGTATTGCAAGTAATACAAAGTATCACATTCAAACACGAGTTTGACAAACTTTTCAAAGGAGACTATAGACACAGAATTTTTAAGCAGAAGATATAATTATATAGATAATTGGCCATGATGAAAACATATAGTGTGAACAAACCACTTTATTATAACATGAGAAACCAATCCTGAAATCTCAGTTTTAGGGTTTATGGAGTTCACTTGTTTGGCCTTTTGTATGCAAAGAAAAATCGATACCTGAAGGGGGATCTGCGGCTGAAGGGGATCTGAGGGCCGAAGGGGATCTGAGGGCCGAAGGGATCTGCGAGCCATAGGCCTCGTCGGCCCCCGAATTCCACCACCACCATCGCCATCGCGACAACCACAGTCACCATCACAGCCGTCGCGACCGCACACCCTCGGGACACCACCATCGCGACACCACCATCGCGAGCGCACACCACCGTCGCGCAACCACAGCCTCCAAATCATCACCATCGCGCAACCACAGCCTCCAAATCGATCTGCAACCGCCGACCTTGCCTTCGATTCGCGCTGTTACGTTACGAGTTAAGAGGAATTGAAGCCTCCATTGCTTCCGATTGGATGAGAGGAGTCGAGAGGGGAAGGGGCTCGCCGGATACCCGCGCAGGTGGCCGGGATTGGCCGGATTCGAAGAGAACAGGGGGGGGGGAAAGGGGTGTCGGGCCATCCATCAGTCGGGGCAGAGGCCGAGGTCGGAGCCGAGGGTGCGGGTTTGGAAGTAGGAGGGGCAGATGCTGAAGTCCATGAAGATGCGTTCGGTGATGGTGGTGTCTGGTGGGGGTGTGGCGGTGGAGAGGGAGGGAAGGGAGAGGGTGGTGGTGGCGGAGAGGAGGAGGACGGAGCGGCGGGGGAGGTGGAGTTTGGGGAAGGGGGTGGGTGGTTGAGGTGGAGGGAGGGTGGTGGCGGTGGTGGTGGTGATAGTCATGGTGGTGGTACTGTAGTACTGTAGCTAAACCTTATATCTTTATATATATATAATTATATGATCTCATAGGATCTATGCGACAATTACTTAATAGTACAGTTTGTATATGTAGAGCGGATCTAATTGTAATTGATTTTTTGTGTAATACTCATCGATAATTAAGGCCTTATTAGTAAGTGCTACAAGATCTCATGTATTGAAACTCATGATTATATATGGATCTGAATCCGTTAGTATGAAATATTTTCTTTTCCAAATGAATCCCTAGTATATGATAATGTTACAACTTTTTGTCACTTAAAGCAATTTTAATTTTTTATTTTATTTATAAGCTCGATGAACAAATGCATGTCTGGTCCTATGTATTATGTATATATATATATATATAGTTAAATTTATCAAAGTTATGATTTGATTTAGATCTCGTTGAGAGGATGGTTAACAACAATTAGGGCACAAAACTTGGTAGCGGTCACTACAAGAAGACAGGTCTTTAGGGGCGACAAAAGTCGCCGCTAAAGACCCAAAATGTCGCCGCTATTGCCTTTAGCGGCGACCCGTCGCCGCTAAAAGTCGCCGGTAATAAATCGTCGCTAATGGTCAAACTTTCACCGCTAATGTGTCGCCGCTAATGTGTCGCCGCTAATGACCCACTGTCGCCGCTATTGAGTCGCCGCTAAAGGCCTCAAAAATGACGAAAAATTGTCGCCCCTAATACCTTTAGTCGCCGCTAAAGGCCCTGTGCAAGTTTTACAGCTTCTTGCTGCATTTTTCAGTTTTTCCATATTTTCCAATACAAATTTTTACATAACAACCTGCAATATTACATAACAACCTGCAATATTACATAACAACCTGCATACATTCATACAGTACAGTCAACATCCATCATTCAATTCGTTAAAAACTAAACCAAGTCGCCGCTAATCAACATCCATTCATACGTACATTACAATATTACATTCTAAATTAAGTCAACATCCATCAATAAGCTTCATCATTTTCATCATCTTCATCGTCTTCACCGTCCTCATCACTAACTTGTTTATGTTGCCCGTAATTTTGAAGTTGTTCTCTAAAATATGGGTCTTGAAACAAAGTATCAATTTGTTCCTACAATAAAAATCATGTTTAAGGTCAAACTAATAACATTTACCCGTGTAGTAACATTTACCAAACTAATAACATATATATTAATGTCTATTTTGTCTCATTTTATATTTTAAGATCAAACGGGTCAAATTTTAACTTGCCATGTGCTTTCCTTCTATCAAGCAGCCATGTGCATTTAAGTCTTAAGAAGTCATACACAAGCAGCCATGTGCATTTAAGTCTTAAGAAGTCATACACAAGCAGCCATGTGCATTTAAGTCTTAAGAAGTCAATAAATATTCCTTGTGAAGCCATGTGCATTTGAAGTCAATGTTAAAGTGTTTCCACTAAAATTCCATGTAACCCATATCTAATTCTAAAAGTACACATGGCATATCAAATTATAAAAAACAGTAAGGTCATGGTTAAAGCGCATATAGGTCATGTATACTCCTATTTTCACTCTAATTCCATTTGACCCATTTGACCCATGGCATGAAATTCCATTTGACCCATTTGACCCATTATGAAAAGCATGAAATTCCATTTGACCCATTCCACTAAAAAACAGTAAAAATAATCTAAAAAATAAGATGATATTCCATTTGACCTATTTGACCCATTCCACTAAAAAACAGTAAGTTAAGTAGTTTTAAAAAACAACAAGCTACCCGGTAAAACTATATGCATTATGTAATTTCAACCCATTTGACCCATAAAGAAGATTCATCAAACCATGAAAATCATCATGTTACTACATTAAACCTTCAAAAGCATAAAGTTACTTCTAATCTCTATATATTTTGTGTTCCTAACAGGAATCTTCATCCTATAAAATATTATTAATCTTAATCGTTATCTATATAAATAACCTACTACAATCATCAAACGGGTCAAACGGGTCAAACTAATAACATTTACCAAACTAATAACATATATATAAATTTAAGATCATTATAAAGAAATGTTATTGTTACCCGTGTGAATGCGACCGTTGGCTGCGGTTGAGACTTATCATGGGTAACCGGGGCTTTTGAAGAAGGTTTGAACCCAATCCTTCGGATCCATCCGCGCCTACTACCGAGTACGTTTTCAAACGCATTCACTTGATTATCTCCTTCAGTTTGGGCAGCCAACTCATCCTCTAATCGCCGCTGTAGTTTACAAAAGGTGAATATATATGAAAGTAACAAAAAATTAAATTTAAATAGTTACTAACAATTGTTTCAGTTGCTGCGCTATCAATCGTTCCATCTTTAGCTGTATGAGCATCAATGAATGTCTGTAGGTGACTTTGAGCCTGTTTAACATTAAATATTATTTTTATTACAACTAGTACGTATAAGATATATATATATATAATATATATATAAACCAAACATTACTTTTTTATAAGTTGTGCTGCTATAAGACGATGTCCCCCCTCGGTTTGGGTATTTTTGAAGTTGACGATTTGCTTGGTTAACGAGTGACTGTTTTTGATGCTTCTCTGACATGAAATGTCTAATGGCACTCTCCCAATTAGCTGGAGTCATCCCTTCAGGAACATTTGCTAGAGTCTAATGGCACTCTCCCAATTAGCTGGAGTCTCCCAATTGATTAAATTAAGTATTATTGAGGTTTTTATATGCATATGTGTGAATGGTCAACCAAACAAGTCAGATTGACAATACCATATACACGTTTTTCTTATATGTTAACTATCCTAGTCAACAAATAGGCATTAGATTCGCAAGTTGGCAAAAATCATTCACATTCATCCCAATTCATGACTCAAGCCCTCGAGCCATCTAAGGCCATAGATATCACCTTAAAAAAAGCCCTAAGGTTGGTGAGGGTAGTCATGAGTCCAAATCTAACTTTGTGGAAGTTAGTTCTCAAAGCAGACAAACGTCTAACACAAGGTTAGAAGGTTTATAACCAATAAGATGCACCTCAAATCAAGGTTTCATAGCTTATTCCACCCATTAAATACACAAATTAATACCTTCAAGGACATATACACAAATACACGTAAAATCAAGCAAATGGTGACAATAATACTTAATTTCATCAAAATCTTTGATAAGAAAACTAAAAAATTTACCTTCAAAGACGGATTTAGCGGCGACGGTGAAGTAGTAGCAGCGACAAGAGGTAGCAAGGAAGCAGCAGGCAGGGATCGAGAAGCCGGCGAGGGAGAAGCCGACGAGGGGAGAGGCCGGCGAGGGGAGACGCCCACGATCGAGGGGAGAAGCCGACGGGGAGAAGCCGGCGACAAGAAGCAGCGAGGAAACGACAAGAAGCGGCGACAGTAGAGAGCCGGGAAGTCGCCGGCAAGGGGGAGAGGCGGCGAGGGGGAGAGGCCGGCGAGGGGGAGATGCCGGCGAGGGGGAGATGCCGGCGGCGAGGAAACGACTGAATGTCCTAGGCGCCGGCGATCGATCGATGCGCGCGTAGGTGGAATTTGGTGGAGGGAAGACTGAATGTCGCGCCCAGGAGGAAGATATTGGGGGAAAAGACCATTAGCGGCGACCGGTCGCCGCTAAAGGGTCGCCGCTATTGCTAAAAGGTTCGGAAAATCCTAGCCGTCAGATTTCCATTTAATCAACGACTACAATTTAACTGAATAGGAAAGTAATGGATCTCGGACCATTAGCGGCGACAACTCCTTTGTCGCCGCTAAAGGGGTCGCCGGTATTAACCTCTTTTCTTGTAGTGGGTATAATGAAATCATCGGCTCAAATTAGAAAAGGAGAAGGATCGAGTAAGCTTTTTATTGTTATAGTATCATAATACATGTTGTAGTCATATGAATAGTTAGGAAAAAACCTCATACAGAGACTAAAAGTAAGCCTTTTAGCGGTTCACTTTAGCATATATAAAAATCCATTATTCAACAACATGTAGCTCATCCTGTTCTTATGATGGATTCAGTTGTTTTACTGGAGAAAGCCGAGCAGTTTAATTCAGCTTGGAAAGTATTTAAATAGAGACCACCCACATTTTAGCAATTGGCTTATGGAACAATGAATAGAACTTGTAGGTATTTTAGAATTACAAGATCCTAAAACCATTAGATTAAAAGAACCCCAACTTGATTCATAAGTTCTAATGCAGATTTTCTATGTTTCTATTCCAGCTACATACCTTGATAGATTGGATGTGGCTTAAACTTTGACTCTTTTATGTAAGCTACTTAAGTTTTAGCTCTTTTATATGGCACGCCTACCATATGCATTTGTAGTTGAATATGATTTTAACATTTTGTTATTGGTTGACAGGTTCCTCTTTTCATACTAACCACCTTGATTGAAGAAGCAAGATCACCTAAGGTATTTATCTTCTTAATTCACAAGCTGTTCAGATTGGGTTTGTCATAGCCTTAGCTTTGTGAATATGCTATGTGTTGATTCGAGTTCTAGCTATTTGAAGGAAGTAGTTTGTTGGGTAGCAAATTTAGATGTGTGTTATCTATAGTTTGTTAAATGTTTGTTTTAGCTTATAATTTACACTTTATTGTATTGTAGGGACAAATTAACATCGTATTCCAAGACTGGAATTTTCAAGATCAACTCTACAACTTTAATATTCACAAAAAGGACAAAGTAGTACCGGTAGCAACGAAGACGATGAAGGCAAAGTTGTTACGGATAAAGTTTAGTTTTTATGTTGTTCTAAGATTCGCTATAGGTTGACTAAATTAAACAAGAAACATGGCATGATGTTGTATTTGTATATCTTTCTATGTATACAATTATATATGTTTATGTTTGTGTCATCTTGGTCCAAAAAATGGTAAATATGCAGATTTTGGTTATCTATGTATATTTAATGTCAAACTGGAAATAATAGAAACAGAGCAAAAAGCTGTGATATGTGTAAATGGGTATTAGTGGCGACAGATATGGTATTAATTAGCGGCGACGGTTTGATCTTTAGCGGCAAAGTATTAGCAGCGATTCAATAGTGGCGACTAGTCGCCGCTAATACCTTTAGCGGCGACATTTAGGGGTAGTCGCCGCTATTGCCTTGTTTTCTTGTAGTGTATATGTATTAAGTAGTTAAAAATGTTGTTAAAAAGTAGACAACTATAAAGATAAACAAAACAAACAAACAAACAAACATACCCAGTGAGTCCCGCTAATTATGCATGATTTCAAGCGTAATCGAACGTAGTGATACCCCTAGGGGCGTCCAAGTTGGTGATTTGGACACAATAGCGCGTTAAAGCCATAACATTCTAGTTAAAAATGGCTTGAAACTGTTATTTTGTTAAGTCCTTAATGGACGTTAAAGAGAGAAGTACATTTATTTTTCTCACATTTGATAATATTTAACTAAAAATAATTTTAAAATCACTACATTTGTTATATAAAAAAGCTTTAATAAATTCATATTTGCCTACGTGATATTTTAACTAAATAAACCACTACACATAATATTAATTTACTAATCATGCATATCCAATCGATTCGATTCTCCAAAGAACTAGCTTTGTCCATTGCGAAAGAAACCGTCGTTTCTACTACAAACACTAGTATTAATATTGACATTTTAACCTTAAAAAAAGGTAACCAAAACGTAATGTTGATTGAATATAATTACAAATACAGGAATTTTTTAATCCGTAAATAAAGGAAACAAATAAAAGAAAAACTAAACCAAGAGAACTAATTGAATGCCTTTCAAACAGGTAAGGAAATTAATAAAAGAGAGAGAGCTAGAGAGACATAACTAAATGTAATCAATTTCTTTGATTACAATTAAGTGACTTGAAATCTAAACAATAATTCAATTCAATTGGTTCACAAAAAAAGAAAAAAGAAAAAGTAGACTTACCTATTCAAACAAAGAGTCCAATACTTGAAATCTTCACGGTCAAGGTCACTTAATTAACCCTAACTCTTTGATAGTTCCAAATACTCGAATCAAACTATTCCAATTTTCTCCGACAACGGTGTTCAGTTGTGCAATAGGTGTTATCCACCTATTACTCACAAAATCAAAGATTTAAATACTACAGTAGATAGACAGATTAGGTGAATTTAAAGTAGATTAGAAACCGTTAAAAAAAAACCTACTTCAATTTTCACCACGAAAATGAGACCCTTTTAAAAATCAAACGAGGGATCACCATAGTCCCATATACTAGGTGGTGGATACTCATCGTCATTCGTCAACGACCACAACGAAGGCGACGAAGGGTCACCACCGACCACCATAGTAGGATCCGAAACCGAATCTCCGACCACCATCGTCGGCTGCAAATTTGATGATGCAAGTGAAAGGTTAGCCCCCACCGACCCCACCAACGAATTAATCTCCTCCTTCATCGGTTGATTATAACTAATCTCACATTGTTGCAACGGTTGTTTTCTAGGGTTTGCGTCAGCGTTCGGATCATACGACGTCGTAGGACTCGTTGTCATCCTTAAAGTGGGGTCGTTGTCACCCTCAATAAGATAATCCCTATTTGTGTACGGTAATCCGTACTGATGCGGTTGGATGACCTGTACGGTGGGGTAAAAAGGGTACGGCATGTAATTAGCCAAAATGGGTACATTAGACGGCGTCGTTTGGGGTGAGAATGTGAGGTTGAAAGCCGCCGGACGCGGGAGAATTGGTCGGAGAGTTTGTGTGGTTGACGACGATGAAGAACTAGTACCACTGGAAGTAGAGGTGGCTCCGGCGGTGGCGGTGGCGGTGGCGGTGGGGTTAATAATATTATTACCGTCACCAGACGTTTGCTGGAGGTTAAGTTGGGCTCTAGAGCCGTAAGAATCACCGCGGCTCGATCGTAAGCTCGAGCCGCGTCTTCCGCTGTTGCGAACGTGCCGAGCCAACGGCGGGTGCGTTTACGTGGCTCACGGATCTCCGCGACCCACTTCCCCCAACTACGTTGTCTAACACCTCGGTACTTAAACTTACCATTATCAGGTCCACCTTTGCCTTTGGACCTTCTGTTGTTGTTACTTCCGGTGGTGGTTGTATTAGGTGGTGGTGGTGGCGGTGGTGGTGGTGGTGTGGGGGTGTAGGAGTCGTTGTTTGTGTCCATTGATGTGAAGTGATATTACTTTAAAGTGGATGATGAAGGTGGCGATAAAATCAAAGAGTAAGGTGGAAGAAAGAGAGTAAGTAGATAGAGGTGGATAATGACGGTTGGTGATGGTAAATGGTGGAGGGGGGCGGTGGTGTTTATATAGTGTTGGTCAATTTTAGTTGGTGGAGATGAAAGGAAACATAGATAACAAGATTTATTGGTGCATTTACTTTGTTTTGGGTCATATCGATCATGTTACAACTACAGCTGTCTGTCTTAGATAATCTGTGTCCTAAAGTAGAATAATTTTCTAGCAATTTCCATGTGAAATCAAACGATTGTTCGAGTTTATTGACTGTGTGTATATGTAAGTTGATCTTGGCTGCCAATGAGTGTCACACCCTGACCGACGGCGGAATCATCGGAGCGGACGAGGGGATGATTGATTGTTCATAACACATGGTCGTCTAATAGTGGAGATAATATTAAAATCAGATTACAAGATAGCATGAGTTTAACATATGCAAATACAACAGTTGAAGTTACAAAAGATATTCATTTTTAACTAAGTCCAAAAGTCCTAATTGTAAGCTTGCAGATAATCCAACTATGCAGCATGTCCTGAAATCATGTGAGAAAATAAAGTCAGCTAACGAGTTAGCTGGTGAGTAATCGCAGTTTGATATACATAAAGATTGATTGTTTAATCGAGAAATAATCCAATTCACAAGGTAATGTTAAGACTTATAATGCAATAGCGGAGCATATAGATAAACCGACACAATATAAACCCATTGACTTGACACTTTGCATATAATAGACTTGCACATATACACCATAGATTGACTATCTGCCTCCGGCACAATCACCACTCGACTATTCATGTGGGGTGGGTTATCCAAACCAGTAGATTTACCATTGATACCAAAATTGATTGATTGATTGTATTAGGGTTCAACTGCCGTTCAGTTTATCGTAGTATGTTCACATAGTTGCAAGTAATAACATAACCTGTCTTGAATTGAATTTAAAATGAAATAACAATAGAATATCATAATTGAATATTGTATCACATGACTTCCCCCAAATAAGAAATAATAAAAAAAGGGGCTATGAATACTCACCTGGATTGATGAATCGAGGTTGATTTAAACAGTTTAGACACCTAAGAAACCCTCAAGGTAAACCTAAGGAAATGGTGCTTCGAGAGTTAAAATCATAATGAATTTGTAAATCAGAATTAGGTTTAGAGGTTCGAGTCGGATTTGGGTTTTGTTTAACAGTTTGAATAAGGTGTTTGCTAAATTTGAATAACTTTGTTTATAAAGATTAGGTTTAACAAGTAATTCATACATTCAGGAATTAATAGTATTAAAACTATTAAATAGAACACTTGTTTTATTTGTTTGATTATTAATGTAAAAATAAACATTTAGATTATTAATTAAGTAATAGTTATTTTAAAATAATAAATAATTAATAGTGCATCAAGTATATGGAATAATAAGAGAACGAGAAAAGATACCACCAAAAAAAAAAACTTCAAACGATCCTCAACATCTTGCGTCTTGAATAAAACGGCAAGGCAATTGATTGAATGAAACAATTTTGTATCTCACAACTCTCTAATCTCTATATGTTTTGAGATATGATGTTTTTGTGATGGGATGATCATCATCGACCAAAGACACACATATTTATAGTTCTTCATATCAAATGTGCACCACACAAATGTAATGATTAACCTATTCCACTCAATTATCATGTCCACCAACTATGATAATGATTAACCTACTCCACTCAATGAAATAATGAGAAACCATTATGGAGGAGACTTTATTTGGTGGATTCTATTGTGGTGAGTTCCCATATATATATATATATATACATATATATATATACTACATTTAATTAAGTTTGTGAAACTTATTAAATAATTTGAGGAATTTGATAAACGTCATAAGGGTTTCATACAATTCATTAAACCAACAATAAAAGCAAAAACGGGATTGTTTCATTGATAATCGCCAATCGGGTTCGGTTTCACAATTCAAAACGGGTCAAATGTCACAGTCTTCCCTGCTTTAGGAAATTTCGTCCCGAAATTTAATCACGAGGAGGCTGATGTGAAAAGTTGAGGGTACTTCGATTTCATTTGGTCTTCACGTTCCCAGGTGAATTCTGGGGCACGTTTAGATTCCCAGCGGACTTTGACAATGGGTATCCGGCTACGCTTGAGTGTTTTGACTTCTCGATCTATAATTTCCACAGGCTTTCGATAAAGTGCATGGATTCATCTATGCGAACTTCATCGAGTGGAATGTGGAGGTTTTCATCGGCAAGACATTTCTTGAGGTCGGACACATGAAACGTAGGATGAACATTGCTGAGTTCTTGAGATAGTTCAAGCTTGTAAGCAACCTGCCCAATGCGCTCGACAACTTTGAAAGGACCCACATAACGAGGCACTAGTTTCCCTTTCTTTCCAAAACGGATCACTCCCTTCCAGGGCGACACCTTAAGGAGTACGAGTTCGCCAACTTTGTATTCCATGGGCTTACGTCTTTTATCAGCATAATGCTTTTGACGATTTCTAGCAGCGACCAAGTTATCACGGATCTTATGAATTTTGTCGGTTGTTTCTTGTATCAATTCCGAACCAGTAATCTATGATTCACCAACTTCAGACCAACAGATGGGAGATCGATACTTTCGGCCATACAAGGCCTCAAATGGTGCCATCTGGATGCTGGTATGGTAACTGTTATTGTAAGAGAATTCGATCAACGGAAGATGAGAATCCCACGATCCACTGAAATCAATGACACAAGCCCGGAGCATATCCTCGAGGGTTTGTATTGTTCTTTCGGTCTGACCGTCGGTTTGCGGGTGATAGGCTGTGCTAAGATTCAGTTGAGTTCCGAGAGCTGATTGGAGACTTTTCCAGAAACGAGAGATGAAGCGACCATCGCGATCAGAGATAATATCTAAAGGTACACCATGCCGACTGACTATTTCATTGATGTAAATACGAGCCAATTTCTCGACTCGGTACTCCTCACGAATTGGTATGAAATGAGCCGACTTAGTCAATCGATCAACGATAATCCAGATACTATCGTGACCACTAGCAGTACGAGGCAGCTTGGTGATGAAATCCATGGATATGCTTTCCCATTTCCATAATGGAACCTCGGGTTGTACGAGTACTCCAGAGGGACGTTGATACTCGGCTTTGACTTTGGAACATGTGAGGCATTTAGATACATACAAGGCTATATCCTTCTTCATGTCGGGCCACCAATATTGGTTCCGAAGATTCATGAATATCTTATCTGCTCCCGGATGAATAAAATAACGAGCCTTATGAGCCTCATCCATGATGGTTGCTCGAAGATTATCGCGATTCGGAATCCAAAGTCGATCTAGAAAATACAGTAGTCCGTCCGACTTGGTTTCCAATTGGAGTTCAGCACCGCATGAGATTTCCTCATACATGTTGCCCTCGGTGACTGATTCATGTTGAGCTTCGAGTATACGGGTCAGGAGGTCAGTTTGAATGGTAACACTTTAGAAGCATAACCTGGCCCTTACGACTTAATGCATCGGCTACGACATTAGCTTTACCGGGGTGGTAAAGAATCTCACAGTCATAGTCGTTGAGTAGTTCGACCCAACGTCGTAGTCTCATGTTAAGCTCCTTCTGGTTGAAGATGTACTGGAGACTCTTATGATCGGTGAATACAATACATTTAGTGCCATAGAGATAGTGTCTCCAGATTTTGAGTGCGAATACAACAACACCCAATTCAAGATCGTGCGTCGTATAATTTTTCTCATGAATCTTCAATTGTCTTGAGGCATAAGCTATAACTTTACCTCGCTGCATGAGAACGCAACCTAGACCTTATTTTGAAGCGTCACAATAGACAACAAAGTCGTCGTTTCCATCAGGAAGTGTTAGAATCGGTGCCTCACACACCCTTTACTTGAGGGTTTGAAATGTTTTTTCTTGATCAGGCACCAAAGAAATAGGCTTATCCTTGTGGGTCAAAGCAGTGAGTGGTACAATAATCTTCGAGAAGTTAGGAATAAAACGTCGGTAATATCCGGCTAGACCAAGGAATGAACAAATCTCTGTAGGAGTTTTAGGTTCTCCCCATTTCTTTACTGCCTCGATCTTCACGGGATCAACGTGAATCCCCTTGCTGTTTACTATATGACCAAGAAATTGAACCTCATTAAGCCAGAATTCACACTTTGAGAATTTGGCGTAGAGTTTCTCTTTCCTCAGAAGTTCGAGTATTAGACGAAGGTGGTTCTCGTGATCGGATTTGGATTTGGAGTATATCAAGATGTTTTCGATGAATACGATCACGAATTTGTCTAGGTATGGCCGGCACACGCGATTCATTAAATCCATGAATACTGCTGGTGCGTTGGTTAACCCGAAAGGCATAACTGTAAACTCGTAGTGACCATATCTCGTACGAAAAGCGGGTTTTGGAATGTCGTCATCGTGCACACGGAGTTGGTGATAACCAGAACGAAGATCGATCTTTGAGAAGTACAAGGCTCCCTGAAGTTGATCAAATAGATCGTCGATTCTGGGTAATGGGTAACGATTCTTGTTTGTGAGTTTGCTGAGTTCCCGATAGTCGATACACATGCGAAAAGAACCATCCTTTTTCTTCACGAATAAGACTGGAGCTCCCCATGGTGATGAGCTCGGGCGAATGAATCCTTTGTCTGACAGTTCTTGCAATTGGCTAGCAAGTTCTTGCATTTCCGATGGTGCAAGTCGATAAGGAGATTTTGCCACGGGAGTTGCGCCAGGCACAAGGTCGATCGGAATTCAACTTGACTAACGGGAGGAAGACCGGTTAAGTCTTCAGGAAAGACTTCAGGAAATTCCCGAATGATTGGAATATCTGCAATTCCTTTTGATTTTACGTCCGTCTTCACAATGTGTGCTAGGAATGCCACATAGTGTTTACGGAGGTATTTCTGAGCTTTCGTGCATGACATGAGTCTAAGCCCTTTGGAAGGCTTCTCCCCGAAGATTTGTAGTATGCTTCCGGTCGGAAGAGGAATACGAATGGTCTTTTCATAACAAACCACATCGGCATGATTCTTTGATAACCAGTCCATGCCTACTATGACATCGAAGCTACCCAGTTGCATGGGTATAAGATTGATAGGGAAATCGTGCTCGCTTAGATTCAAGGTACAGTCGGGAATAACAGAATTAATTGTAATGGGTTTTCCGTCAGCTATCTCTACCGTAAAAGGATTGTCAAGCTTGGTTCGGGCACTAGCAAGTAAGGGCTCAAAGTATAAGGATACAAAGCTTTTATCGGCACCGGTGTTAAAAAGAATCGAAGCGTATTGATTATTAATTTGGAACATACCGTTCACCACATTGTTGCTAACTTGGGCTTGTTGGGCATTGATGTTGAATGCTCGACCTTGAGCTGCAGGGACGGCCTTGAGGAGCTTCGAACATTAGTTGCGGAAGTGGTTAGGATCCCTACATTGATAGCAAGCTCTTGCTTGTGTGATTGTCGGGGTATGCTGAACAGTCGGTGTGGTAACTGGAACCCTTGCAGTATTCTTGCACAGATTGAATGTGTGACCAAAACGACCACAGTTTGTGCATTGACGACACTGAACGTTAGTGGGATGGTGATACTTGCAGTTGTTACACTGCGGAAAGGGTCCAGCGTATGGCTTTTTCATCAGCGATTGGTTGTTTACTGCTGGTTGACGAGTTGGGGGGACTTGATTAATTGGCACAGCGGGGTAATTACAGCAAAGTTTTGAGATTTAGCCTTCCTCTTCTTGTTCTTGGAAGGCTCGGGTTGGTCGGTTTTGACGGTTTCATTAGGAAGTTTATCGGTATTCTTCTTCGACCCTTTCCTGGTTAAAGAACCAGCTTTCACATGATTATCGGTTAACTGCGCAGCCAGCCTAATAGCATCTTCTAGTGTCGAAGGATTCCTTCCTAACACCGTATCCTGAATCTGCATGGATAGTCCACCAATGTATTTCTCAATGGCTCGGGAGGTAGGGGTAGCAAGGTGCGGTACCAGAAGGCTCAATTCGTGAAATCGGTTAGTGTATGCTAGGTTCTCACCACTGTCTTGGGTTAACTCCCAGAATTCAGCTTCCAGTTTTCGGACTTCATTTCTTGGGCAGAACTCTTTAATCATGAGCTCCTTAACTTCAGCCCATGTTAATGCTAGAGCAGTTTCGGGGCCACGAGTTCTTTTCTCTCCGTTCCACCAAGTAAGTGCGCGTTTCTAGAGAACACTTGTGGCATACCGGACTTTGAGATTTTTAGGGCATTCGCTGTTTAGGAAAGTGTTCTCGATGCTTTCGAACCACTGTAGTAATCCGGTAGCTCCTTCGGTTCCATTAAATTTAGAGGGGTTGCAAGAGTTGAAGTCTTTGTAGGTGCATGTTCGAGGAGGTTCGGGGACGACGATGCTTGGAGTGGAAGTGGTGGCTTGATTTAAGTGCGCCAAAAGAGTCGGAACGACTGCAGCAACTTCTTATGCCACCATAGAGGCAATCTCGCGATTGGGGTTCCTTGGTCTTGATCGTAATGAACGAGAAGACATTCTGAAAGTTTATTATGAAATTTGGTGAGAATTAGTGTAATATCCGGTTTCTAAATCCGGACTTGTAATTGTATTATAATTATGCTTAATTAACTAAGTTGACTTTGTTTGATTATTTTGGTGTTCAATCGCATGAGTTGCATGCAAATGAACTTCAGTCGCACCCCTTACGTGCGATTGAGACTCAGTCGTACGAATAGTAGGCGCATGAGCTTCAGTCGCACGATTCAGTCATGCAAACGGTTCAGTCGTGCGACTGGGTGTAAGGCGGTTAAGTTGCACATGTGAATAAGTAAGGCGGTGAAGAGAGATGAAAAGCAGATTTCTATCTGCATCTACTTCATTCTCTTGTTCCCTTTACACCCAAACACCCCTGTTCTTGCCAATCGACTAGATTAAACTCTGTTTTGGTAAGTTTTGAACATTACGGATCAATCCGGAGATGTTATAAGCTGTGAAAATGATTAAATTGATCCAATAACGTATTTTAAATCCTTAAATTGGTCTGGTTTCTTTCTAGATTAAAATCTGGGAATTCGGATCTGAGTTTTTATGTAGTTTTGATAAAATAATGATCTAAAACCATTGTAAACGATGTGTATATGATCTGTTTTGAATATGACATGATTTGGATGGTTAAAACTTAAATTTTGAGTAAGTTTGGATCAAAAACGTCAAGAACACAGCTGTTGATCCGTTTCAGACGAATGGGCTCAATCGTATACCTCAATCGTGCAAATGAAAGTCTAGTCGTGCGACTGAGTGCGAATAAAGGTTCAGTCGTGCGATTGACAACTCAGTCGCCTGGTTAAAAGACCGAATGAAGACGAGTGATCACTATGCACGAATGAGGACTCAGTCATGCGAATGAATGGTCAGTCGTACGATTGGATGTCCATCCGTATTGATGTTCATCCGCGTAGGTTCAGTCGCATGGGTGCTCATTCGCATAAGTGTTCAATCGCATGAGGGTCTTGTTTGAGAATAAGTTTACTGAATCAAGGTTTATTGCTTTAGATATACCCTGATTAGAGAAAGGGCTAGTTACCTCGTGTACGTGGATTGTGTAGATTGTCGTAAGGAAGTTGATAAGGTGAGTTCTAAGCCTCTTTTCAAATGTTTGATTTTTAACATTCGAGGCTAGCACACATACGATGATAAATGAATTGAATGTTTTAGCACTAGAATTGTGATAATGTTGTCCATATGTTTCTAACAGCTTGTGAAGTTGTTGGGTAATGTTAGGGGTAATGAAGGATTATCTGAACTTTATTAATCATTACGTGATGGTGATGATTTCAATGGGTCAGGTAGGGTGTAAAGAATGGTCATCTGAACTTTGTTAATCATTACGTGATGGTGATGATTCCAACGGGTCAGATGGGATGTAATGATAAATGAAAATGTATTAAAACTGGTGCTATAAGAAAGAATGTGTGGTGTGTAAATAATGTGATAATATTTGGCAATAAGTAAAAGAAATGTTTTAAAGTGATAATGTGATGTAAATCTCAACGGGCCAGTTAGGGTAAGATACCTGGGTGTGTAACTGTACAGTTAGATAGGGGTGATGACAATCACTCAGCTTTGTGAACATCTTATGGTGACGACCCTAGATGATTAATTGGCATCCTACTGGATGAGAGATAATAATTACAGTTTCTGGATGTGGGAAACTGACTGTTGCTAGATGTGGGCAACTGACAGTTGCTAGATGTGGGCAACTGACGTCTGGTGGGACAAAGTAATGATAAAAGTTGATCTTATTGTATTGCCAATATAAATATGACTTTTGTGTGAGTAAATATGCTGTGAATGTTTTAATGAAAATTTAGAACTCACCAGTTTATCTGATGTTTTGAGTGTATTGTATGTGCTAGGTAAGGAGGGATCCTCTAATAATAGAGGAAGGCAGTATGAGCTGAACAAGGATGCTATCCTGGAGTAGCTGCTGACATAGGGCGTAGGACCTGTTAATAATGTAAATAGGGAAATATATAATTGAATACAACTATATGTAAAAATGTTTTAAAAGTTGGGTTAATATGTAATGTTGTTTAGTCTTCCGCTGTAAGTAGAAAGCTCTGATTCGCATTTAAAATATTAATCCAACTGTGTGACGTGCCTCTGGTGCCCTGCCGGGTTTAGGGCGTCACAGGTTGGTATCAGAGCAGTAGTTAAAGGGATCTAGTGTCATAATAACTAGACTTTAACTAGAAAATAGATATGCCAGCAGGGATAGCTAGATAGAATAGTTTATTAAAACAAGAGAAGGTGATGGGACTATCACGAGAAGGAATAATGAGAATAGTAAAAGTAAAGTAAACAGTTAATAGTACTTGGCCAACATTATTAATAATTTACTTTACTTATAGTATTCTGGTTATATACTTACATGCGAGTACCAAATAATTCTGATCTCGTTTTAATAGGTTATGGCTGATAGGGAGAGTGAAAGAATGTAAGGTGGAACCTCGGAAAGAAATGTTGATGAGAGCACAGAGGTGCTTAGTATGACGAGACAGCAATTCCGTGATGCAATTGCTGAGGAGGTTCGTAAGGCCTTGAATGTAGCTAGACCTGATGAAAGTAGGAATGTTGATAAAGCTGAGAGGTCTAGTGAAAGAAAGGGAATTACGTATAGTCAGTTTAAAGAATGTAATCCTCCACGATTTTTTGGGGCTATGGATGTGGTAGCCACCTATAAATGGCTTCGTGAAATGGAAGCCGTGATCAAGTTGAGTGAGTGTAGGGAGGATCAGAAAGTAAAGTTTGCAGCCCACTAGTTTGTAGGTGAGGCTCTGTATTGGTGGGATACGATTATCCAAACGTTAGGTGAGGAGGCTACTGACAAAATGTTATGGCCTGAATTTAGAAAGTTAGTGTCGGATAAGTTTTGTCCAAAGGTGAGATGGATCGAATAGAGATGAATTTCCTGCAGTTTCAGGCAGGTAATATGTCCCATAGGGAGTATACGTCTAAGTTTGAAGAAATGGCTCGGTTGGTGCCTTATTTGGTGGTTCCTGAAGAGAAGAAAATCTTGAGATATACTCAGGGGTTGCCTCAGGAAGTTAGAAAGTTGGTTAGATCATCTGCTCCGAGTAGTTACTAGTTGACGGTAAACTTAGCTGCAGATATGGATCAAGAAATTTATGGTAGTGATGTTGCTCCTGACGAAAGTAAAAGGAAACGTGAAGAATCTGCAGCACAGAGAAGATTGGAGAGTCTAAGTTTTCAGAAGAGGGGTAGGTTTGGAAGGGGTCAATTCCAAAGAAATATCAGAAATGAGCTGCCACGTTGCGGGAAATGTGGCAAGCTACATAAGGGTGAATGTATGATTGGTAGTAAAACTTGTTTTAAATGTGGAAAGTTAGAACATTATGCTAATGAATGTAGTGAAGGTCCTCGTAGATGTTATGAATGTGGGGAGACGGGGCATATTCGAAGTGAATGTCCAAAACTAGTAGTCAGAAAGCCTGAATCGGTTAGATCGATGAAAGGGTCAGGAGAAGGGTCGAGTGTAGCTAAGGGACGAGTATATTCTATGTCAGCCAGTGAAGCTAAAGCTTTGCCAGATGTAGTTTCAGGTACGTTCCTAGTTAATAGGATTCCAGCTAACGTGTTATTTGATTCTGGTGCAAGTGGAAGTTTTGTATCTGTTAATTTTTGCCCTATGCTTGCATGTGAAATTCGACCATCAGAGGTAGCCTTTATAGTGGAAACTGCTAATGATAGATCTGTGATAATTAGTAGTATGATTGAGGGTTGCTTTATTGAGCTAGAAGGATATAGATTGCCTGTTAAACTATATCCTATGGTGTTAGGAGGGTTTGATGTAGTTTTGGGTATGGATTGGTTGGCAAACCATGAAGCCCATATTGTGTGTAATAAGAAGCTGATTTGATTGAGAGCGCTGGATGGGAAAACGATTAGTGTATATGGTGATAGAGAAGAGTCAACTGTAAAGATAGTATCCATGATGAAAGCTGACAAGTTAATGAGCCGCGGGTGTGCATCTTATTTAGTATATGTGATCGATTCTCATAAGTCTGTGAGAAAGATAGAGGACATTCCTGTGGTTAGAGATTTTATAGATGTGTTTCCAGAAGAATTACCGGGTATTCCTCCAGGTCGTGAAGTTGAGTTTAGAATTGATTTAATTCCGGGTGCTAAGCCAGTTGCCAAGTCACCTTATAGACTGACTAGCTCCATCGGAATTGAAGGAATTAATGAAGCAGACTAAAGATTTGCTAGAAAGAGGTTTTATTAGACCCAGTTCTTCCCCATGGGGTGCTCCAGTATTATTTGTAAAGAAGAAAGATGGAAGTATGCGTATGTGTATCGATTACAGAGAGTTGAATAAGTTGACGATAAAGAATAAGTATCCACTTCCACGGATAGATGATTTGTTTGATCAGCTACAGGGAGCCAGTTGGTTTTCTAAGATAGATCTCCGTTCGGGTTATCATCAGCTGGAAGTTAAAGAAGAAGATATACCTAAGACAGCGTTTCGTACACGTTATGGTCATTATGAATTTTTAGTTATGTCTTTTGGGTTGACAAATGCACCTACTGCTTTTATGGATTTGATGAATAGAGTGTGCAAGCCAATAATGAGGGAGATCACGCCTGCCATCTTCGTGAAGTGTTGGAAAGGTTGAGAAGAGAAAAGCTTTATGCAAAATTTTCTAAGTGTGAATTTTGGTTGCGGGAAGTACAGTTTTTAGGACATGTGATTAATGCAGAAGGTATTTTAGTAGATCATGCCAAGATTGAAACAGTAATGAAGTGGAGTCCTCTAAAGGCGCCATCTGAAATCCGCAGTTTCTTGGGTTTGGCTGGGTATTATAGAAGATTTATTCAAGATTTTACCAAAATTGCATCCCCGTTAACGAAGCTGACAAGAAAGAATGAGGAATACGTATGGGGACCAGAACAAGAAAATGCATTTCAAGAACTGAAGCAGAAATTAACTCGATCACCAGTGTTGTCGTTGCCAGATGGAAATGAAGATTTGGTAATTTATTCAGATGCTTCGTATCAAGGTTTAGGTTGTGTATTGATACAGAGGGGACGAGTAATAGCCTATGCTTCTAGACAGTTGAAAGACCATGAAAAGAAGTATCCGACGCATGATCTGGAATTGGCAGCGGTGGTGTTTGCCTTGAAGATATGGAGGCATTACTTATATGGGACGAAATGTACGATTTACACAGACTATAAGAGTTTGAAATATTTCTTCGATCAGAAAGAATTAAACATGCGCCAGCGGAGATGGTTAGAATTGGTGAAAGATTATGATTGTGAAATACTTTACCAATACTTTACCATCCTGGTAAAGCAAATGTGGTTGCTGACGCGTTAAGTAGAAAAAGTGAACACCCTCCGATTCGAGTTAAGTCATATAAGTTAGTGATAACCCCAGATTTTATGCATCAGTTACGTGAAGCTCAATCAGAAGCATTAAAGGAGGAAAACGTGAAACGAGAGCGAATGAAAGGTCGAACAAAAGATCTGGAAGAAAATAGTTTTGGGGTTAAGACAAAATGTGGTCTTATGTGGGTTCCGATTAAGATGAGAGAGTTGGTGCTTGATGAAGCTCATAAATCCAGATATTCTATACACCCTGGTGCTACTAAGATGTATAAAGACCTAAAACAAGAATATTGGTGGCCCGGTATGAAGTTTAATGTGATGCAGTATGTGAATAGGTGTTTGACAAGTCTTCAGGTCAAAGCTGAGCATCAAAAGCCATATGGTAAGCTTCAACCTTTAGAAATTCCAAAATAGAAGTGGGAAGTTGACAATGGATTTCATAACTAAGCTTCCGCGTACAGCTAAAGGTTATGATACCATTTGGGTCATAGTGGATAGATTGACACGTAGCGGGCATTTCTTACCAATTAAGGAAACGTATAACTTTGAGAAGTTAGCAGAACTGTTTATTCGAGAAATTATTGCCCGTCATGGAGTGCCGTTATCTATTGTGTCGGATAGGGATACACGTCTTACTTCGAGGTTTTGGAGAAAGTTTCATGAAGATATGGGTACACGTTTATTACACAGTACATCTTTTCACCCAGAAACCGATGGGTTGACTAAAAGGACTATCCAAACAGTTGAAGATATGTTACGAGCTTGTGTTATAGACCGAATGAAGACGAGTGATCACTATGCACGAATGAGGACTCAGTCGTGCGAATAAATGGTCAGTCGTATGATTGGATGTCCATCCGTATTGATGTTCATCCGCATAGGTCCAGTCGCATGGGTGCTCATTCGCATAAGTGTTCAATCGCATGAGGGTCTTGTTTGAGAATAAGTTTACTGAATCAAGGTTTATTGCTTTAGATATACCCTGATTAGAGAAAGGGCTAGTTACCTTGTGTACGTGGATTGTGTAGATTGTCGTAAGGAAGTTGATAAGGTGAGTTCTAAGCCTCTTTTCAAATGTTTGATTTTTAACATTCGGGGCTAGCACACATACGATGATAAATGAATTGAATGTTTTAGCACTAGAATTGTGATAATGTTGTCCATATGTTTCTAACAGCTTGTGAAGCTGTTGGGGTAATGTTGGGGGTAATGAAGGATTATCTGAACTTTGTTAATCATTACGTGATGGTGATGATTTCAATGGGTCAGGTAGGGTGTAAAGAATGGTCATCTGAACTTTGTTAATCATTACGTGATGGTGATGATTCCAACTGGTCAGATGGGATGTAATGATAAATGAAAATGTATTAAAACTGGTGCTAAAAGAAAGAATGTGTGGTGTGTAAAGTAATGTGATAATATTTGGCAATAAGTAAAAGAAATGTTTTAAAGTGATAATGTGATATAAATCTCAACAGGCCAGTTAGGGTAAGATACCTGGGTGTGTAACTGTACAGTTAGATAGTGGTGATGACGATCACTCAGCTTTGTGAACATCTTATGGTGACGACCCTAGATGATTAATTGACATCCTACTGGATGAGAGATAATAATTATAGTTTCTGGATGTGGGAAACTGACTGTTGCTAGATGTGAGCAACTGACAGTTGCTAGATGTGGGCAACTGACGTCCGGTGGGACAAAGTAATGATAAAAGTTGATCTTATTGTATTGCCAATATAAATATGACTTTTGTGTGAGTAAATATGCTGTGAATGTTTTAATGAAAATTTAGAACTCACCAGTTTATCTGATGTTTTGAGTGTATTGTGTGTGCTAGGTAAGGAGGGATCCTCTAATAATAGAGGAAGGCAAGTATGAGCTGAACAAGGATGCTATCCCGGAGTAGCTACTGGCATAGGGCGTAGGACCTGTTAATAATGTAAATAGGGAAATATATAATTAAATACAACTATATGTAAAGATGTTTTAAAAGCTGGGTTAATATGTAATGTTGTTTAGTCTTCCGCTGTAAGTAGAAAGCTCTGATTCGCGTTTAAAATATTAATCCAACTATGTGACGTGCCTCCGGTGCCCTGCCGGGTTTAGGGCGTCACAATTAGGTTACATGTATCGTGAAAGTAGCGTTTAGAAAATCGAATAATAACAATGAGATGTTCCGAGTGTAGACGTTCGGTCCGCAAACCGAAACGTATACGTTGACTGATCAAAGTATTATGTCCAACACAACCTTATTGAAGAAATGCGTACCTATAAGCAGATACTCATCCCGAGGGTTCCCAGGTAAGGTAGACAGATCCATCGGCTGATTTGGATTTATACGAATACCTTGTCTAGACAGAACACCCCGAGATACGGGTATCCAACTCTTCAAGCATTACATGAATTCAGTTATGGGACATTGACTTTGACGGGATTTGAAAGCCATCATTAACAATCAAGTTTTGAAATCACTTGAATTAGGCACACAACACCTTAGGCTTTGACTTACGGTTAGTATGTATATCAGTCTGGATTAAGGGTCAATTACATACACAACTATTACCTAACAATCCTAAGCAATTAGCACATACTATCATCAAGAGGTAAGACACATAATTTCCTATCTAAACATGTAAGTTTACATGAGAGCACTCATGCGTGAGGTGCTTAGTTATAGTCTAGGTCATTCCATTTCTAATAACCTAATTCCCTATAACCATGGCTCTGATACCAATCTATCACACCCCGACCGACGGCGGAATCATCGGAGCGGACGAGGGGATGACTGATTGTTCATAACACATGGTCGTCTAATAGTGGAGATAATATTAAAATCAGATTACAAGATAGCATGAGTTTAACATATGCAAATACAACAGTTGAAGTCACAAAAGATATTCATTTTTAACTAAGTCCAAAAGTCCTAATTGTAAGCTTGCAGATAATCCAACTATGCAGCATGTCCTGAAATCATGTGAGAAAATAAAGTCAGCTAACGAGTTAGCTGGTGAGTAATCACAGTTTGATATACATAAAGATTGATTGTTTAATCGAGAAATAATCCAATTCACAAGGTAATGTTAAGACTTATAATGCAATAGCGGAGCATATAGATAAACCGACACAATATAAACCCTTGACTTGACACTTTGCATATAATAGAGTTGCACATATACACCATAGATTGACTATCTGCCTCCGGTACAATCACCACTCGACTATTCATGTGAGGTGGGTTATCCAAACCAGTAGATCTACCATTGATACCAAAATTGATTGATTGATTGTATTAGGGTTCCTACTGCCGTTTAGTTTATCGTAGTATATTCACATAGTTGCAAGTAATAACATAACCTTTCTTGAATTGAATTTAGAATGAAATAACAATAGAATATCATGATTGAATATTGTATCACATGACTTCCCCTAAATAAGAAATATTAGAAAAAAAGGGGCTATGAATACTCACCTGGATTGATGAATCGAGGTTGATTTAAACGGTTTAGACACCTAAGAAACCCTCAAGGTAAACCTAAGGAAATGGTGCTTCGAGAGTTAAAATCACAATGAATTTGTCAATCAGAATTAGGTTTAGAGGTTCGAGTCGGATTTAGGTTTTGTTTAACAGTTTGAATAAGATGTTTGCTAAATTTGAATAACTTTGTTTACAAAGATTAGGTTTAACAAGTAATTCATACATTCAGGAATTAATAGTATTAAAACTATTAAATAGAACACTTGTTTTATTTGTTTTATTATTAATGTAAAAATAAACATTTAGATTATTAATTAAGTAATAGTTATTTTAAAATAATAAATAATTAATAGTGCATCAAGTATATGGAATAATAAGAGAACGAGAAAAGATACCACCAAAAAAAAAACTTCAGACGATCCTCAACATCTTACGTCTTGAATAAAACGGCAAGGCAATTGATTGAATGAAACAATCTTTGTATCTCACAACTCTCTAATCTCTATTTGTTTTGAGATATGATGTTTTTGTGATGGGATGATCATCATCGATCAAAGACACACATATTTATAGTTCTTCATATCAAATGTGCACCACACAAATGTAATGATTAACCTATTCCACTCAATTATCATGTCCACCAACTATGATAATGATTAACCTACTCCACTCAATGAAATAATGAGAAACCATTATGGAGGAGACTTTATTTGGTGGATTCAATTGTGGTGAGTTCCACATATATATATATATATATATATATATATATATATATATATATATGTATATATATATATATATATATATTTACTACATTTAATTAAGTTTGTGAAACTTATTAAATAATTTGAGGAATTTGATAAACGTCATAAGGGTTTCATACAATTCATTAAACCAACAATAAAAGCGAAAACGGGATTGTTTCATTGATAATCGCCCAATCGGGTTCGGTTTCACAATTCAAAACGGGTCAAATGTCACAATGAGAATATGAGATCTTGTCCTAGAAAGAGAGGCAACGAATTGTTTTTTTGGATGCATACATGATTGTGATGAGTGTATGTATTGTGAAAGACAAAAGTATTCTTTTTTGATCTATGTATTTGTGTAAAAGCATCCCTAATGGGTGTCTATGGAGCGTCCATGGAGAAGATCTGCTCCTCGCGGACTAGGTGGCCACAAACAGGACGAGAGAGGGGATTTGGTCGTAGGGATGGACATCTAGCTTAGCGTGAGTCCCATCTTTATAGTAGAAAATAGAAAGCGATAATAGAAAAACAAGGCAATAACACTTAGGGAATGAAGAGACATCTCGACTCATTTATGAATATTATTATGAATTATGAACAAACCACAAGGAAAATACTTTCCTAAAATTTCAACAATATACTTTATATTAATAAAACATACAAAAAATAAAATCGATCCAAATCTTCAGCAAAATTTATTTATGATATTTATTATCGAACTAGAATCAACAGGAAGAAAAACCAAATCAGCAAAGAAGCTTAAGCAAACACATTATTTAATGTTATTCTTACTCTATGTTATGTCTTCTTCCTCCCGACCATGAAGGTCTTTAAGCCCCATGAAGGTCTTTAAGCCCATACCTATTATGGGAAATATATATTGATCAAAAACATGATGACCATCAAATTTGTTAAGAACAAAACCATAAAATTTACAAATACCCTAACATATGAATTTATACTACAACAAGGTTGCTTCATTCATCCTCTAAACACGACTATTACAACGAACTGTTATTTATTTAAATCTAGCCGTAAAATTCTACATGCAATAGCTGATCTACAAATTTCGAATATCATCAAATTATAAAGTTTACTAAAGTTTAAATCTGAGAGATGGGGGGTGTTGGGGTTAAGTTAGGCGGCGGAGATGGGGTTGAACGGCTATGCATGGATCATAGGAGTGGTATGGTGGGTTGCGACTTCATAGTGGGATGGGATGGGCGATAGAGTGTTTTTATATATTTTATTTTTTTTAATGTTATATTTTTCTTCATTTACCCCAACAGTCTCTAAATAAAGATAAGAGTAAGTTACCGTTTGCATCCCTGAGTTTTGGTTATTTTAACCATTTACATCCCTTCAGTTTAAAAATCCCCATATACCCCCTAACGTTTTATTTTTTTTCTCATTTGCATCCAAATGACTAACGACGTTAAATAATTCAGTTAACTTTTTATAAAATGACAAAATTACCCTTGCTACAATTTAATGGACCATCCATGTCATCTTCTTCTTCTCCTTTGACCACCACAAACTCTCTTTCTCTCTCTCTTTCTTTCTCAAACATAAACACATACACACATTCTCTCTATCTCTCTCTCATCACTCCATCACCACCACCATCAACACCATCAACACCACCACGCATCACCACCGTGATCGTGAAACTATTTGATCAGTAAACTATTAGTACTTCACCAAAACCGATAATAGTCAATATCCAAGTACAAGAAACACTCGGCATCCAAAGTGATCGTGAAATTCTTCTGCATACTGATCAAACCTCCTAACATATACAAGGTGCATACCTAGTAACTAGGTTTACGTGCATAAGAGGTGATCTAGATTTACAATTGAACTTATTTACGTTACAAAACACGACTAGTTGTTAACAACGTACCAGAGGTATAGATTTTTAGAAGAGATTGTGGATCTGAACAGAAGGATTGGATCCGGAAGACGATGGAAGAGAAGAACTTGGAAGCGAAGTAATATATGACCACTATCCTTATGATTCCGGTGAGCATCTGGCCAACGCCTTGCTGCTGCTGCTGTCGTTCTCCACCACCACCGTCACCTCCCTCCACCGCTGCTGGTGGCGCCATCTTGTTTCCACCGTCTGCCGCCCCCACCACAACCCACACAGCCTCCACCGCCGCCCCCACCACAACCCACATCGCCTCCACCGCCACCCCCACAACAACTCACATCGCCTCCACCGCCGCCCCCACCACAACCCACACCGCCTCCACGACCGCCCCACCACAACTCACAACGCCTCCACTGCCGCCCCACCACAACTCGCACCGCCGCCTCCACCACAACCAACACCGCCTCCACCGCCGCCCCCACCACAACCCGCACCGCCTCCACCGCCGCCCCCACCATAACCCGCACCGCCTCCACCGCCGCCCCCACCACAACCCGCACGACCTCTACCGCCACCCCCACCATAACTCGCACCGCACCCACGACCGCCCCACCACAACCCACACAACCTCCACCGTCTCCCCCACCATAACCCACACTGCCTCCACTGTCGCCCCACCACAACTCGCACCGCATCCACCGCCACGCGTCACCACAACCCGCACTACCTCCACTCCCGCTCGTCACCACAACGCTCACCTCCTCCATAGTCGTCCGCCTCCATGGTGGTTCTGGTTCAGGTTCAGGGTTAAGAGATAGAGAGAGAAAGAGTGGGGAGTTGGTGGGGGTTGTGGGTTAAGAGATGGGGAGAGAAAGAGATAAGAAAGAGTAATTTTGTCATTTCATAAAATATTAACAGAATTATTTAACGCCGTCAGTCATCTGGATGCAAATGGAAATAAAAAAAAAACGTTAAGGGATATATGAGGATTTTTAAACTGTGAGGATGCAAATGGTTAAAATCACCAAACCTCAGGTATGCAAATAGTAATTTACTCTAAAGATAATTACATCGTAGTTCCTATGTTATTGTTTGTTTTATCAAATTCTATTTTATTAGCATGGGATGCAAATGTAGGTCCACAGTATAGAGGAGTGGGATGGGGTGGGAAGGAGTGCGTAAAATTGAATGGTTCCTATGTTATTGTTTGTTTTACATATTAGGAGTTTATTAGCATGGTTAATTTGATCATTTACTTATAATTAACTAAAAACGGTAACAGCGGTTAGCTAGTGAACTAGACACCGTACACGCGCGCGTAAAATCTGGAATAAAATACACATTATAATTTCATAATCTGCAAGTAATTAATTATATTTTCAAAGAACATAATTCACTCTAAAAATTATCTTGATCAAATACTTTCAAAAAATTCCTCATTTGGTTTCAACCCTAAATCAAAATAACAATTCAGCTTCAATTCGAATCCTTAAAAGAAAAGAGATGGAGGAAAAATACAAGAATTATAGAGATTCGAGAATTATGGTGAGATAAAACCTCACAATTCAGTCATGATAATACAATATATATTGATAATACTGGTAGCTACTAGCTAGCCGCAAACAATATATATATATATATATATATATATATATATATATATATATATATATATATATATATATATATATATATATATATATATATATTTATATTTGTGAACCCAAGCATAACCTGCATATATGCATGGACCAACCTACACAAGTGGCAGCTGCAAAATCTGTGATCATATCATATCGCCGTAACTTCAATTCTCATGAACCCATGGATTATTTAATTTACATATATCTCTCTAGCTATAATCTGCTTGTCTTTTTTCTGCATCATCTCGATCATGCCAGCCGTCCAGCCCCTATTTCCATCAGTAAAACAAAAATATAAACATTTTAATATTTGTTAGGGCTATCAGCTATGTATGCACGTACAGGACTAATGCTTCGTTCGTAAGGCAACCGCACACAGATTAATTCGCAGCTATATTTTCAAATTTTTTAATGCGAATTATTAAAATAAACTGTTTTGCAGTTTCAAATAATGGTGCTGAAGTTCAGGGTTTGCATCAGAAAGTCGGTTCCAATCTGTAAGGAGCCACCAATTGGTCCAATCGATCACACTCGATCTCTTGTTTTCCGATGCTGGAATATCTTGAAACATCTGCAACTTTATTTGCATGTTACAGATTGAAATCATATTCCACTGTTGCCTAACTCTTAATATTGGGTTTATTTGACATTTCAAGTTTATTATATGTGGACCGACATGATAAGATATAGACAACAATCGATACAACTTGTTTCCGAACTAATTAAATTTAGGTCTAGAGGTAGATCAAGTTCTCGAATTTGTACATTTGAATGAAAACGTATTATATTTGACCTGATTTTATTTGAACAAAATTTATATCGAAAGTCAGATCAACTCAAAACATACATTAAAAAACTCGTGCAATAGCGTCTTATGCAACTTAATAAATTATAGGTTACAATCTTTTCGACTTGTTTCAGAATTAAATTTACGTCAAAACGTAAAATAACTTGGATTTACACCTTCAAATGAAAACGTATTCTATTTGACCTAACACGTTTCCAAACATAATTACGTCCTTGAACCCATTTCATATGATGGGAGTTGCCAGTGTATTGGGCGCTGCTTTGCTATGCGCTATTCATGGTGAAACATAGATCAACTCAAATTGCACATAAAACTAAGCATGGAAACGTTTTATATTTGACCTAACTCAATGTTGAACAAAACATAAGTCAAACTTTGATGAAGATCGAAACATAAATCATCTCAAAGCGTATATAAAAATAAGCATGGGTACGTATTATGTTTAACCCAGCTTGTTTCTAAATAAAATGTACATCAAAACGTAGACATGCTCGAATTTATATCGGCACGTACATAGAAACATGAATGTAAAAAAATAGTTTTTGAAGTAAAATTATACAGGTGTAAACTCCGAAGAGTCAAAGTGACACTAGTACAAAAAGAGGCAAATGGGGCGGGCCTAATTTTTTAAAGGGGCGGTGTTCTAGAAAACCACCCCTTAAAGCTTTCTGAAAATTTAAATGAAGAACAAATTATGCGAATATGCCCCTTAAGTTACATTTAGGAGCGGGTATCAGGACCGGCCTTCATGCCACCTTTAGAGGCGGTTCTAAACCGCCCCTTATGTGCTACTGAATATTTAATATATACCTTTAGGGGCGGGTATTAGAAACGCCCCTTATGGAACCGCCCCTTTTGATCCCAAACCGACACTTATAACATGAAAAAAACCGCCCCTTATAATACAAAAAACCACCCCTTATAACACAATAAAAACCGCTTCATATGAGCCAACACCCGCCCCTTATGACCCACCCGCCCCTTATGATACATACCCGCCCTTTATGAGCCCATATAATACTAAAAATTTTGTTTCCCTCGCAAATGTGGCCTCTTCTTCACCCTCATCTTCCCGTGGTTTTTTCACACCACCATCGCCCTCACCTCGTCGGTTCTTCTATCATCGCCCCCACCCCAGCCACTTCCGCACTACCAGCTGCACCCCTCGCCGCTTCTCCCCCTCCTCTTTCTTCCTTCGGTGCAGCCCCCCACCCCACTCCCGCCCCTTCTCCACCACCGCCTCCCCCTCCTCTTTCTTTCTTCGACGCCGCCCCCCACCCCTGCCCCTGCTCCACCACTGCCTCCGCCCTCCTCTTTCTTCCTTCGGTGCCGCCCCCCACCCCGCCCCTTCTCCACCACCGCCTCCCCCCTCTTTAAATTAGGTAAGTTATTTTCATTTCTATCAGGTGTTTATTGTTGTTTAAGAAATAATATTGTTTTAATTCAAGTATTTTAGCCTCGAATTTGTTGATTTTTTCTGAGGTTACGGATACGACAGATACGACAGAGGGTTCGTCTCTTGAGAAATTGCCCACTTCTGTGACTTCAACACAAATCAGGTAAGTATTTTTCTCTTTGCCTTTATGAAATAATGTCGTTTGTGTTCAAGTCATTTACATGTACATATTCATTGGATCACATTGAAATTGCCATGAGAGGATGATGTTGCCACTCTGTACGTAAGTTAGGTTAGCCATTCTCGTTTTCATCAGCTTCTTTTGAAAAAATTTCAATAATGCCCTTCGGATTTTAGTCATCTAACCTTAAATTTTGGTTTCTTTTGAATTTCTAAGGTAATACAGTTGCGGATTCGACAGAGTTAATTGCCCCCTCTGCGGCTTCACACGTATATTAGGTATGTTATTCTTGTTTTTATCAGGTTTTTTTTTACTGTTTATGAAATAATGTCATTTGGAATCCAATCATTTAGTCTCGATTTGTCGATTTTACTTCTGCCTTAGTTAAAAAATGTCTCATGTTCTCACCCTTCATGAACACAGAATTTGAAGTTGTTTGAGATAATCGTTTGAAAGAACTTCAAGGTTGCAGCCGTCCACTTTTCATTGTTTAGAAGCAGAGATGTTTGATAAAGAAGAAAAACATCCAAAAGCCTCAACAATGGGTGTTCCAAATTTGTATTGATGTACATAAGGGGGGTTCAAAAACCGCCCCTTATTGATGTACATAAGGGGCGGTTCAAAAACCACCCCTTGTGAAAACCGCCTCTTATGAAAATATATCATAAGATGCGTAGCCATATGAGACGGGCTAAAAACCGCTCCTTATGGACAAATTACCCGTCCCTTTTGCCCCTTTTGTACTAGTGTGACATTTTCCAAAGATTTTAAAATGTAAAAAAATAAAAGTGTAAACTCCAAAGTTTTAAAAGTCACCTATTTTTTTAAGGAGTATAGTAATAGTGAAACTTAAATTATGGGATAATTAATTAACCGATATCGATCAGTGATAATATATGATTATAATAAAAGGGACTATTACGGTTTCTGGCGATAGCAATTGGGAAGCTTCGAAACAACATTCTATTACTAATTAATCTAAGATGTCGGTGGTGGGCTTTTCTTTTTTTTGTGAAATTTTGCAGACAAGCCTCAACGCACGGTTCCTCCCCCGCCGGTGGATCTCCACACGCTCCGTCCTGATCTGTGACGACGACATCGAAATCGACCGAAAAACGAACGAATTCGCGTTCAACGTATGGAAGAACAATCCAGAACAGTTAGTAGGACTATTCACCAGATTTCACGAGCTAGATCTAACGAATCGAGAATGGATCGACGAGATGCGGAATTGTGAGGATATTCTGATGAATTTTGTAGCGGCGAATGCGACGGCCGTGGGGCCGGTGTTGGTCGGAGGTCGGAGGTGAGGGATTGGGGTGATGCGAGGAAGGACGACGGTGCGGCGGTGGCGGTGGCGGTGGTGGCGGAGGAGGTAGCGGTGGGGTTGAGTAGTTGGAAGAAGGATCATCGGAAGAGGAGAGGGGAGTGTGTGAAGAAGTTTCATAGGGTTTTGGGGAAGATGCAGTTGAGGTATAGTTATGGGAAGATGGTTGATGCTGTTGGTGAACAGGGACTGTGTGAGAAAATGAGGAAATTGGTGTTTTGTGATCTACAGTGAAGGATTGGATTCATGCTTGATTTGTTTCTATAGAACGATCACAATAATCTTAATATTTGTTATATTTTTAGAATTTTGATTGTTTATATAAATTTTGGCAAGATTTTTTTTAATCCTAATCGATGAGAATGGACTCATGGTACGGTGGGTTTTTTGGTGGTTTTTTTTTTTTTTTTTTTTTTTTTTTTTTTTGTTTATATGTGTTTTTATAGGTTTGTTTTGGATGTGGGTTTGAGGTTTGGGGGTGCGGTTTTTTTGCGGGTTGTTGTCGGTTTCCTATTTTGGACTGTGTCGTATTCTTGCGATTTTAATGTTCGTCTGTTTTGTGTATGATGTTGGGCTTTGATTTAGTTTTTAGTTCTGTATGTTCTGGTGTGTTATGGATTTGGGGTTTTGATGTGTTTTACTTTATGTATTTTGCTGACTTTTTGGTTTTGAACATTCATTTTGATTTTGATTTAGGGTTACATTAAAACTCGCATAGACACGTCAACTATTTTAGTTTATCATATAATAATAGTAGTAGTTCAAATTATATCTATCTTAAAAAACTTTATTATATAATATTACGTGTTTATTTTAATGTGTAAATTTTGTTTTGAACGAGTTGGGTCAAATATTATAATTTTATTTCGTTGGTATAAATTCGAGTTACTCTATGTTTTGATGTAAATTTTGCTATGAAATGTATTAAGCGAATGTAATCTATGCTTTATCATGTCGTCTTCTTTCCCGCACTTGCTTATTTTGATGTACATTTTAAGTTGTTATACGTTTTAACGTAAATTGTGTTTGAAATGTAGTCGATTTAAATAAAATATATTTTCATTTGATTGTACAAATTCGTGATACTCCATGTTTTACGTAAATTTAGTTCGAAAACAAGTTGAGTCGATTATATTTTATACTTGATCATGACACGTACGTTCGCCGCCGCATTGACGCGCGGCGAGTAACCTAGTTATTTATCAAAACTAATTGAATAAATGCATACTTTAAGCAATTGTCTCAATTAAGTTATAATGAACAGTTTTATTCCCTTTTTTTGGACCGGCCAACGGAATTTTATTATAAAGTGGCTAGCAGGAGGCTAGAAACCATAAAAACAGTACAAAAAACATAAAAAAGCATCAGAGAGTTTTCTAAGTTAATACACTCATGCAATACAAACACCAAAAGCAAATTAACAAAGGTGAGAAACACTAAAAATACTCCAGGTCTCTCAGCCTACTCTTGTTTTTACCAAAGGAAACTAATGCTTTTTATTTCACTCACCACATTATTCAATGCAATTGGTCTATGGTCAAAGACCAGCCGGTTTCTTGCGTTCCATAGGCACCAAACAGATGAGATGACAATACTTAGAAGATATCAAATTCTCAATTGAATCAATATTTCCTCTATATTCAATTCGATCATTGGGACTTAGTATTAACCAAAACAAGAGTTTAAAGGTCTTTTAGCTTTTCAACTCTTTGGGAAACAGCGTCAAGTCTCCTATCTATTTTATCTCTTGGTACTCAACCCAATTAATTATCATGGTCAAACTTAATTTTCTTGAACAACAATCTTCATCAAGAGTAGTATTCTTTTTGTGTTATCCATTTAAAAAATCAATCTTTTATGTAATTTGATTAGAAAAATGGTCACTGAGCTTGGCCTAACTAGTAATAAGAAGGATATGACGAAAAACTTTCTAAGGTTTACTTACTCGGTGGACTTCTCTAGCTTCTTAATGAATACTACAATAACTATAATACTATATCATTTGCATAGTCACATCACCAACACCAACTTCATCTTAGATGTGTTGCAAACCCCACAACGGTTTAGTCGAAGGTTTAGCTAGCGGAAATGATTGGGCATCCACCATGCGAACACAAATACTACACAACAACAGACCTAGAAAATTAGTATCGATTGTCTATCGATATGTATTTGTTTGTCCTGGGTCGGGTCGGGTTGCATTTACTTTTTTAATCAATAAAGCATTTAAGCAACCAGTCAAGTAATAAATCAAAATAATAACTTTATAGAGAGCTTAAACACGAATTCCTAAATTAAGCATTTTGGGGCTGGTTAGAATCGTAGTTGAGAGAGGAAAGTGTGTAACCATAGACAAATGGGCAGTCGTTTGTAGCAAGTCCCCGATAAAGTTTTCATTAAGTGATCGTCTCCTCAAGATTTCATTATGCTAATTTAATAATGGTTGGGCTAATATAGTAATAGGCTTAATCGTTGTAAATTAATAATTTATTGAGTATTTGAATAATTGGGATTATAAGAATAATAGGCAAAATTGTTGAAATAACTATTGTGTGTTTCCGTTTATAAGAAATATTAAAATTAAAAACTTATGTATATTAGTTTGTAACATGCTTATATTTGTGAAATTTTGACATGTTAGATTGATTTATCTTGTGGGTTAGTGTCAAAGTTTCATTCGGTAGGTGACAAAGTTTTTTAAGATTAGTGGTTAAACTTCATGAGGTGAAGGTGACCTTCGAGAGACCTATGTAGGTCCGCCCATGGTACTACAAAAACATTCCTTCTAAGCGGCCCAAATTTTTTTAAGAGCGGTTTAAAATACAAACCGCCTTAAAAGATAGACATTCAATAACCTTCTTAAAATTCTCTTAAAAATATAATTTTGGAGTGGTTTTAATGATTTTCTCATATGAGAATAAGCTTTAAGTTTATAGATTTAAGAGTTAAGTTTAGATTTGCTACTTGAGCTTAAAAATAATAATTTTCGTCTAAAAAATTATAAATATCAATTTATTTATTTCAATTTCAGTTTAAAAGTTTCATTAGTTGTTCCAACTTAAATCCTAAAAAACAAAGCTTCTAGACTGAAATTGAAATAACTTATAAAATTTTAGAGCTAAATTGATGTTTTTAATCTAAAAAAAAACTATCTTTGTAAATCTTAAAATATAAAATTGAAATAACTCTAGATTTAACTATTAAAGGCTTAAAGCCATACAAAATACATGACCGATGACCCTATGCCAGCCTAAATCTGTTAGTATCCGATGGGCCAGTATTGGGCTTGAAATCTGCGTGATTTGCTTGCATTTTAGATTTTGTTTGAATATGAAATTATTTCTCTAGAATGTTTTAACTTCCATCAAATTTTAATTAATAATTGCCAAAAAAACATACAAATACTCTAGCTATTCTACAAGGTTATTGCGTAAATCTCATCGACATAAAAGAAGAGTTACATGAAAGTATATTTCACCAGTTGTAAATCGACTAATGTTTTGTATTTAATTTTGAGAATTTTTTTAATGTTTTACATACTAATAGAAAAACTAGTAAAACTTGTAAAATCCCCTTTATATCCGACCAACGTCCAAAATATTTTACAACGAATCTTTTACATACTAATCGTCTTTGGTTGTGGTTAAAAGGAAGAGGAAGTTCCGTTAGACTTTTTTAAAGAAACTAGTTCTATCTCCTCGTGCTACACCGCAGGAGTCCGGTAAATTTTCAGCATGCAATGCTCCATATTTTTTTTATCGTTATCTATTAGGATAGTAGAAAATCATAAAATTGAAGTTTGCTGGAAAACTAAAACATACTAAATTATTTTGTCAAGTTTAAAAATTAAATTTTTAGCATTGACTCCACCCTAAACTTTAGTGGTCAAAGTAAAAAAAAAATCAATTATGAAACTTTAAGATTTTAAACTTAGGTTAAAAACTAATGTTGTCAAATAATTATAAATTAAGGTAAAAATAAAAATATCTTAAAACTAATGTGGTTAAAAATTAAAATACAGACATATAAATATCGTTGCGCTGGTAGGTGCAGATTCTTTTAAAATGAATAAATTATGTTGGTATCCGGTAAATATGAACAAACAAACAAACAAACCTAGTATGTCCCACTCAAGAGCAGGGTCTGGGAGGGGTAGGTGGTGGCAAGTCTTTCCTCTATCTAGATAGGTAGAGAGACCGCTTTCAAAGAGACCCCTGGCTCGATAGCAAAAGCAGTAACGCTAACGAATAAACATATAATCAAACAGACGATATGTGGTATATGGTATATGGTATATCCGGTAAATATGAGTTCGCCTTAAATATTTATTGCAAGCTTTGGCAGTCTAAGATGTCTCAACCAAGTAATTTCCTTTGTTCATCTCTTTAAAATAGCTTAGCTTAATAATATATTTATAAAATTAAAATCATTATTTTAAGTTAGATAATCTTACTAAGCCAATTCCCTAAAGAAGGTATACGAACTTCAAATAAATCTTAGATAAGTCATCAAGCATCAACTTAATTTTAATTTTCAATTTTTCTTAAACATATTCCAATTACTCTATAATTAATTGCATAAAAGCAAATGAATAGTTGTATACTTGTATATAAATTATGTATGGTAGATTACTCATAGTTGACGTATTTGTTATACTTATAAATACAATCCAGTTGTCTAGTATCAATGATAATCAATTGACAATGCAATCTCTAACAAAGCCAAGCTTTAGGTGGTTCAAGAGATCGAGATGAGGAAAGGATAACTTAATTACAATAAATTAAAGAATAAGTTAATAAAAACCATCAAAGAATTTCGTTTTAAATTAATTAATTAGCTTAGATTACTCAACTACTTATCAAGTTCAAGCGTCATTGTTATGCTACGTGTAACACTATTGCAAAATTCCATATGACGACCACCATTACATTTCACTTGTAGTTTCAAAAAATACTAAAAAAAACGCGTTGACATGAATTAGAATGTAGAATCAAACACTAAAAACGAAAGTAATCTAACTAAAATCTTATAAAAGTGAGGAGTTTTATTGGACGGCTGTGAGTTGATCAACATATTCGTCAAGGGCTAACGAGGGTACAGCTAACATCACCTTAACTGAACGGCTGTGATCACCTACAGGTAGCAGTATACAATACCTATCGGTGCACACGGGTCCCACCTGAACAGGCCTCCCAATCCCAAAGTCAACCCTCTCCAACCCAAGCTTTGACCACTGCGATAATATCAGTACCCCAACCGGGTCGGGTACGCAACTCGCTCCATTCAGACCCACTGAGTTAACCACCTCGTTTACGTAGTTGTCGTCGACTCGGTTCTTCGCTTCGTTAATTAACTCAGCGGCGTATGCGAGTCCGTTGTTTGTAAGCTCCTTTGCGGTGGTCTGAGCGCAACCGAGTACGATGGCGTTGCCGTAGTATCCGGTGGGTAGACTCGGTTTGACTCGGTGGCGTATGTTGATGCTGAATAGGAGTTTAAGCGTTTGACTCGGTGGGAAGTTTAATGCTGTGGCCCATGTTCTCCATATATGAGCCGATAAGGCCTCGAACGTTGTAACATTGGATAATTTGAGTTGACTCGTCGTGGTTATGGAGTTTTTCAACTCGGTGAGTCTCCATTCGTCGAATGTGACAGAGGTGGGAGTGAGTTGGTCGGGTTCGAACCGAGTCATGAACTTGCAACGGTCAATAACTCGGTTGAACTCAGGGTGTTTGTTTTGGTGTTGGGGTGTTTCGTGTTGAAACGACGTGGGATCGAGAAGGTGTCTTTGCCAAACGGGTTTCGGCTTAAACGCCGTCGCCGTCGCTCCACTCCGGCGACCGTTGCCGGTGGCGAATTTGGCGAAGAGGTTAAGAAACTCAACGCTGCCGACGCCGTCGCAGATACAATGGCTGAAGCCGACACCTAGGGCTACACCACCGTCGGAGAGCCACGACAGCTGCACGACCAACGGCGGAGCACCACCAACAACATCCTCCGCCTGCAACGCTAACAGCCTCCGCCACTCCGTCACATACCGTGGTGCTTTCTGAAAATCATTCACCGTAAAATCAGCTGTGGCTTCAACAAACACAGCCCCTTGCCCACGACACACGACTTCTAGACACGAACCATCTGGTCGAACCCTGACTCTACCGGCTAAGGGGTAGTAAGGGACCAGGGCTCGAGCCAACGCACCCTTCACACGACTCGTGATGGCTTCTCTATCCTCCCCGTTAAATTTGTAAATCAGTAGATACTCGATGGTGAACCGTAAAAACAGCTGTGAATCGACAGCAGAAAGCTTGAGAACATGTGTGTGCGTTGGATCTGAAGGGGTGACTAAAGCTGCAAGTTTCACTTGTACACCAGAGCCTGAGCTTCCCATGGTGGTGAATTGATGTTTCGAACCCCAAATAAAAACAACCTGATGTGTTATATGATTTATTATATAAATATATATAAAGTGCACCTATGGTCTATGGATGCATACATGCGATACGTGCATTATGTAACTAACGATGTGTATATATGGGTGTGTGATTACTAATTAAGGAATTAAGGAGGGTGGTTGTTAATGAAAGGAGTATGGTATGGATATAAAGACTAAAGAGAATGTGTAGTTGTTGGTGTGTGAATTTTAAACTACAGAAATCCTGTGACCACTGCAAAAGATTTGCGTAAGATTCTCCTGGCATAACTTTAGAGATTTTGCCAAAGGCATTATAACCCGGTAGCAATTTGGTGTTGGGATAAGACTTAGGGTATATTAAGTAATGGGTTTGAATCTCACAAATGGGGGTTTTCTCATAATTATGAATTTCCTCCTGAATTGGTGACTTGGTAGTGGAATATGATCGCGTGGTAACACTGGCGGCACGATGATACTCCAGTGATCCGTGAGTGATTTCAATTTAGCGTTAAAGAAAAAAAAATAACTTTAGAGATTTTAAAGAAATTACATAACATAAAAAATGAATGACAGCTCGGATTGCCGCTTTTGGTCTCTCCGCCGGTGGGTGATGCATAGTGTTACTTTTAACTCTTTTTATATTTTTTTAATCAAAATTATGTAAAATTAGACCCCTATGAATCGTACCGGTAGATAGAGTAGGAAGAAAACAAGAAAATGGTCGGAGCGTTGTGATCGGTGGTGGAGGTGATGATGTGGGGCTAAATAGCGACGAAACCTTGTGAATATCACTGGGTCGGGCGAATACACATATAAACAGTATAGATGATGAGCGGAGAAAATCGAAAATAACACCCCTTGATTTCCCTGATTCAGGGGAAATTAAGTAAACGAGAAACCCGTTCCATCAATTCCACTTCTTGTCCTATTATAATGATTTAATACAATATATTTATAACAAATAGAGTTAATCTCGGTTTTGGTCTCTGTGTTTTGCAAATTGACTCCATTTGAGTACCAACGTTTATTTTGTCTCCATTTGAGTACCAACGTTTATTTTGTCTCCATTTGAGTACCAATTTTAAAAAAGTTGTCTGTTTCAATCCAAATTTCGAACGGTGTTAAAATTTTTTGTTAGATTTTTTTAAAAAGACCAAAATACCCCTAAGGATTATAAAAATATCACCATCTCCACCACACACCACATACCACCACCACCACACACCACCGCCACCACACACCACCGCCAGACCTTCCACCACCACCACCACCACCACCACCTCCGTCGCCACCACCTCCACCACCACCACCACCTCAAACCCCTACCATAAGTCTCCCTCACAACTCCACCACCCCTAACCTCTCAAACAAACCCCACCACCACCGGAGCCATCATCATCGGCGCCGACCTCTCCGGCCTAGCCGCCGCCGTCCACCTCCACTCCCACAACATCCCCTTCCTCCTCCTCAAAGCCTCCGACGCCGGCGGCGGCCGCGTCCGCACCAACTACTGGATCCACTTGATGATATTGATTATGTATCTACATCACCTCCTCCCTCCAAATCGATTACATGCTCATTTTCATGGTTTTCTCGACTTTCAACTAGCAATGGGAAACACGTAGAATCTTTGAAAAACTAGGGTTACGTACCAGTGATTTTACGTCGCAAATTAAGGATTTTTGGAAAAAAAATAGCTCTAATTGCGGTTAAATTTCCTTTTTTTCTTCTTCCCTTGGAAAGATTCACAGATTTTATCCCTGTTTGTTGAGAAAACTGGTCATCATGTTCATACCCAAAAGCCCCAATCTTTTAAGGCTTTATTATTCAAAATATAATTTAGAGTTAATCTCGGTTTCTCCGATTCAATCCTCGATCGGTTCTTCCGATCGTTTTTTCGCCGGTAGATGGAGTGTGCCGGCGGTGGTGTGCGGTGGCGGTGGTGTGTGGTGGTGGTGGTATGTGTGTGTGGTGGAGATGGTGATATTTTTATAGCCCTTAAGGGACCAAAACCGAGATTAACTCTAACAAATATATTTACCATTGATTTGGTCGGAGATATTAAGTGTTACACCTAATATAGTTGATAAAATATTGAAATATGTTAAATATATAAGTTGAAACAATAAGTAGCATGTTGATTTGTCAATTTATACTATCAATATTAGGTTATAAATCCATGTATTTATGGGGTTGTATAATATAAAATTATATAATTTTATAATGTGTGTTACACATACTGAATCATTTTATTTGTCTATGGTTCAAATCCTTTATAATAACAAAAAAAACTTTCAAAACTATCAACCTAAAAAAAATAGTTGTAAAAATAAAATTAATAAATATAAACCAACAATATTATTTTTATACTAGTTGGTTTCTAGCTTCAGACAAAACTTAACAATAGAACTACACATTTTAACATGATGAATAAATGTAATGTAACTTGACTATATAGTTATCATAATTTAATCTGATTTACAATTAACAGGTTTGCCGACAAACCGATTACATCAATTATTCTAAAAAAACTAAGAAGTTGTACATGTTCTGATTGTAATGTATTTGTTGAGTAAAAATACCATTATGAATAATTAGAACTACACATTTTAACATGATGAACAAATGTAATGTAACTTGACTATATAATTGTCAATTTGTCATAATGTAATCTGATTAACAATTAACAGTTATGCCGACAAACCAAGTTACATCAATTGTTCTAAAAAAACTAAGAAGTCGTACATGTTCCTATTTCGTATAAGATTATACATTCCATTTCGTATGTTATTTGGGAGAAATTATTATATTTTTATTTTTTTAGTAGCTAAAAACTAGTTGATTAATATGTGTGTAATGAATTAAACTTTTAATAAAGTATAAACCAGTTATTAATAATAATAATCACATAACCGGAAGTCATGTTTACTAAGAAAATTTAACAAAATAAATATTTAGTTATTCGTTTTAACATTAAAATAAATTACCCACCTTTTTATTGAACACGCTCGCTTATGCATTTCTTAAAGGTAAAAATAATGTAAAACAATAAATTTCTAGGCAAACATATTTTCATCTTAAATTTCTATACTAATCTCACTACTCTAATAAAAAGATAACTATGGTTGCCACATGTCACTTTTTTGACTCATCTAATGCCACGTGTCAGCACTACATTCATTCTAATCAAATTTTTCCCGCTTCTCTCTCTTATTAAATAATCACATTAATTACTAATAATATTATCTATTTATTTTTATATTATAATTAGTTTTTTAATAAATTAAGAAAGATAAATTTGTATTAATGTTATTTCTATATAGATAGTTTTTATACAAAGATTTTTTTCTCAAAAATAAAATTATTTTTACATAATATTTTAAAATTGGTTTTTAAAGTAATTTTTAATAAAAAAAAATAATTAAAATAGGGATTTATAGTAAGGAAATTTAAAAAAAACCTTAATGTTGTTTTAAAACAAAATGTCTAAATTTATCTTTGAAAAATAAAAAAATTAAAAATTTCATATTATTGTTTTAATACTAATAACTATTACTTATATATAATTTCAATTATATTATGTTTTAGTCTATCATTTTATAATTAATAATTTTAATCAATTTAATATTTTATTTTTTCAACCCGTGTATACACGGGTTTATTAAAGCTAGTTAAAAAATATTTTTGTAGATCACTTGTAACAATTACAGAACTCCTAAAATTTTATTTTCCCTCGTTTCTCTCTACTCATAATTATACATTAATTAAAATTATACTGTTTGATTATTTTTATCTTAAAATACTTTTTTATTAAATTAAAATCATAGATATTCAATTTGTCAAAAATAATTTGTTATAAAACAAAAAAAAAAACCAAAAACATATCAAACTCTTAAAAACAAAAAATTTTAAAACCTGTGGCTCTTAAAAAATGAAATTCTTATGAAACAAAAATAATTAAATTTTAAAGTTATAATATAGAAATTATTAAAAGTGATACTTTTTAAAAAAAAAGGCTTGTTTTGAAACAATTTGTTTAAAACCAACTTTCCTGAAAAAAAGTTTAAACAAAAGTTTAAAAATGATATCTTTCTTTTATCATTTGTACGTAATGTCAATCATATCTTTTATCAAAAGATCATTTTATAATTCATTAATTTTTCTTAATAACTATTTAATATTTGTCTATTAAACACGTGTAACGGGATACTAACATAGTCTATACTAGTAAAGCAAAATAAAATTTGGCCACATGTCATCTTCTCACACATCATTGCCATGTGTCCTTTTCTCATATCTTTTATATGTCACTAACATAAAAATTTAACTATTTAAATATTAAAGATATTATTTATATTTTTTCTAAATTATAAAACATATTCGTTATTAAAAAATAATATTTTAAAAAATAAATGAATATGATTTTTTAATATAAAGAACTTTTTTAAATGACATTTAATAAATAAATTAAAAAACTTGAATTTTTTTAAAAGTCATATCTTTTAACAAAAGTTTTTTAAAAACAAAAGCTTAACATTCTTTTTATTTCATTATTACTTATAGTAGTTGATTCTACGTATTATAAAACATATTTATTTAAAAATTATAGTATAATTTATTAGTATTATTTATTAACTATTAATTTAATATTTTTAATTATACTCATGTGTAATACGGGTTTATAGACTAGTATATATAATAGAGTAAGGTATAATTGAAAAATAATGTAAGCTTCAATTAGAAAAGCCCTTAAAGTTAAAAATTTATCATAAACACACTTAAACGATCCAGATGCATAGATAGAGCTGGGTTAATGAATTTAAATGGGAAAACTATTAGAAGATTTAAGAAAAAAGTGACATGTGTCTCATAGACATAAAAGTTTAATAGGATTAGATTTAGTTTCATCGCCATAACATCTTTAAGGTAACTAGAATTATTCACCCTCGCGCGTTGCGCGAATGTTCAACGTAGTAGTCGACATGATTTTGCTCTGTAATCACGGGTATGACATAAATTGAATCCTAAAAACTGATGTTTCAACTGTTGGCTCAGATCCAATTTTTCATTGTGGCTGCACACCAAATATGGTTGCCACGTCCAGACAACAAAATTATTTTCTCGGATTCATCACAACCACTCTGTTAGGAGTCATCATCATAAGCTTCAATCATAACCATATTAAACATAAATAAATACAGATCTAAGAGGCGAAACTCAAGATAATAGAGTATAAACATACAACAACCCAGAAACATAAGATCTGATCAATTTGATCATTGGAGGCTCAGATCTCTACCATGGCTGCAACATACGTTACCACGCCAGTTGGAAGAGCAACATCATAGCCGAAGTCATAGATTAACAGCAGAGAGGAAACAAAAGGGAAGCCAATAGAAGTAAGCCTCAAGTGATGTAATATCAATTATCATCAACGTCCGTTGAAAAATCCAAGGGACACCGACGGCTGACAGACCCTAAAAAGAGGCCATCACGCCTCCTTCGGAAACCAAAACAGACGACATAAGCCATAGGGAACAACAAAGAATGGTAGTTAGACATGCAATCGGCCGCACCTCCACGGCCACCAACCTAATACCGGCCACCATGACTACCTGCCAAATCAGGGAACCCCGGAGCCCCCCTCGAACATGAAATCCATGGCTGGAACCCTTAAACCCCTTGAAAATGACGACCACCACCGGAACCCTAGAACCAAAGTCGAAGAGACGCCCACGCCCTGGCGGTCTGAACCTAGGCGGAGCACTGGAGGCGGCCGTGTGCATCAGTTTTTGAGGCCCATGGCCTGGCGGTCTGAACCCAAACGAAGATCCGGAGGTGGCGGCATGAACACTACCATCTCAAAGCCTCAAAATCAAGTCGAAAAAAGGGCAATCCGACATAATGCCGCCACAACCGACGGCCTCCTCCATCTCGACCACAGAGGGGATGCGGAGCGACAAAAGATCCAGCCACCACCAGCCGACCACCAACAGAAGCGACCATGGCAAGGAAACCACAACCTCCTCCACCTAAACCAAAGGAGGAGGCCGATCGGTAGTAGAACCCACTACCACCAAACCAAACACCATGAGCAGAGAGACCACACCAAGGATAAAGACTGTCGGGTGCCAAAACACAACATACGAAACTTGTGGTGAGACTGAAGCCACCGGAGGTGGAGGCCGGCAGTGTAACCGAAGACATGCAGGGGGGATGATGGCGGTGGTAAGGGAAGCCCAAATACCGATATATACAAAAAGGTGGTGTTGAGGGGTTAAAACAGAAAACCCTCAAACGTCTGTGGCAAATCTCAAAAAACGTAAAAGCAACTGCTTATGGCAGTTGCTTTATTCATAATAGGAGAATTAGTTATATTGTTTTTAAAAATTGTTAGCATACTTTTTTAATACTTAAATCTGTTTTGTTTAATTATATTTATTTTCTTCTTAAATAATATTATAATTAATTATTTTTATTTTTATGTTTTTGTACGGAAAACGTATGATTTTAACATTCAGAATATATGTTTTATTTTAATTTGGCGTATAAGCGTATTCATCTGTGACGAAAGGATGGAAGGAGCAATGTCTTTAAATATTTTGTCATTAAGGGATTGTTATATACAACATAATAAAGTTGCTACGTTGAACAATTATATACCTGTCTTTGAAGAAAGTAACAATAATATAAGGGTTCATTTATTTAGACACCCCTAGATTTTAAATCAACACCCCTGCATCCTATACGTCGTGTATGGGGCCATACGCGGCGTATAGGGTTGGTTGTTGATTTGACATTTTATACCCTATACGCGGCGTATGGATCCATACGCGGCGTATGGAACCATACGCGGCGTATAGGCTACCATTGTCTTGGGCTCTTGGCTGAGATTAAACAACCTATACACCGCGTATGGACCCATACGCGGCGTATAGGTTATGGTGTTTATTTTTTGTGTTATTTTAACGTATATTTTTCTAAAGATTTTTGCGTATAAATTTTGCGTATAAGTTATATTTTATAACTCATTAACCGACCATGTATGTACGTATATTTTTTGTGTTATTTTAACGTATATGTGCGTACGTATGTATGTACGTACGTATGTATGTATGTACGTACGTACGTATGTATGTATGTATGCATGTATGTATGTATGCATGCATGTATGCATGTATGCATGTATGTATGTATCCATGCATACATGCATGTATGTATATATGTATGTATGTGTGTATGTGTGTATGTATGAATGTGTGTATGTATGTATGTATGTATGTATGTATGTATGTATGTATGTATGTATGTATGTATGTATGTATGTATGTATGTGTGTATGTGTGTATGTGTGTATGTATGTATTTATGTAAGTATGTATGTATGTATGTATGTTAGTATGTATGTATGTATGTATGTACGTATGTACGTATGTATGTATGTGTGTAGGTGCGTATGTATGTCTGTATGTATGTGTGTATGTGTGTGTATGTATGTGTGTATGTATGTGTGTTGTATATGTGTAAAGATTTTTGCATATAATTTTTGCATATAAGTTATATTTTATAACTCATTAACCGACCATTTTAAATATTAATTAACTAATAAAACATATAAAATAAACATAAACTGATAATAAACATATAAGATAAACATAAACTGATAATATAAATAACAAAGTTTTTAAAATACATAACAAAATAAAAATTACAATGCTATAAAAACTACGGCGAGTCTGGGTAATGTCGAGGCGGTGGCAACTCCGGAGGATCAATACAAGCAGCACGGGCTAGCGCAATCTCTAGCTGAACGTGCCAATCCATAAGATCCTCAACTCGATCGAGCCGACGACTCTGCTGCCGTAAACTCGTAGAAATGTCCTGCATAAATGTCTCCATACGTGCAGGCAGCCTCACATCTCTATAAATATGTCGATGGAACTGTGGCTGAGGTGGCGACTGATGTGGCTGAGGTGGCGGCTGATCATGTGGCTGCTCGTCGGGTGGTGGCTGATCATGCGGAATATGCCCGTGTTGCTGCTGTGGATCGTCAATGCCGAGCTGCTGAACAGGTGCTGGTTGCCAGATCTCCCCGGGTCGAAGAGAGAATCATATGCCACCCGGAAACTGGCGTATAATACGCATGCCGAATAGCATACGACGATCTAATCTGACCGGCTCGATCGGCGGAGATACGTCAGCAAGATGCCGAGGAAGATAACCTAAAGCTCGGGCAATCACCGTGATGTATGCGCCGCCATACACCGCTCCTCACTCCTGGCGATGATAATACGAAGCAAAATACTCCGCGTATAGAGATATACGCCGCGTATAGCGTACCCGCGTATGGGTCATAAGCCACGTATAGGTCAACCCCCTATACGCCGCGTATAGACCTATACGCCGCGTATAGACCTATACGCCGCGTATAGGGTACCCATGTATGGGTCATAAGCCACGTATGGGTCACCCCCTATACGCCGCGTATAGCGTTATACGCCGCGTATAGGGTACCCACGTATGGGTCTTCTTCCCCAACTATAGAACTATACGCTGCGTATAGCCCTATACGCGGGGCTGAAGTAGCGTATATGTGACGCCCTAAACCCGGGAGGATACCGGAGGCGCGCCGCATAGTTGGATTAATATTTTAAACACAAATCAGAGCTTTCTATTTACAGCGGAAGACTAAACAGCATTACATATTAACCCAACTTTTAAAACATTTTTACATATTACGACTTTTACATAAACATCCATTTTACATTATTACACATGTCTCCTATCCTATGCTAGCAATCGCCTTGGGATAGCATCCTGTTCCAACTCAAGCTTGTTTTCCTCTATTACTAGAGGATCCTTCTTACCTAGCACACATATAACATACTCAAAACATCAGATAAACTGGTGAGTTCTAAATTTTCATTAAAACATTAACAGCATCTCATCACGTACAAGAGTCATATTTATTGGCAAAATAATAAAATCAACTTTATCTTTACTTTGTCCCACCGGACTCGTCCCACCGGACTTCAGTTTCCCACATCCAGAAACTGTAACTATTATCTCTCATCCAGTAGGATGCCAATTTAATCATCTAGGGTCGTCACCACAAGATGTTCACAAAGCTGAGTGATCGTTATCACTCCTTTTCACTGTACAGTCTACACACACAGGCATCTTACTCTAACTGGCCTGTTGAGATTTACATTACATCAAAAAAATTCCTTTACTTATTGCCAATATCATCATATTAATTTACACACACCACACATTCTTTCCTTCAGCACCAGTTTTAATACATTTCCATTTGTCATTAAACCCCATCTGACCCATTGTAATCATTACCACCACGTAATGATTAACAATGTTCAGATGACCATTCTTTAAACCCTATCTGACCCATTGGAATCATTACTATCACGTAATGATTAACAATGTTCAGATAACCATTCATTATCCCAACCATTCATTATCCCAACTTTACTCTAACAGCCCCACGAGCTGTTAGTAATGTATAAACATCGTGATTACAATTTTGGTGCTAAAAACATTCAATTTCTTCATTATTGTATGTATGCTAGCCCGTATGTTAAAACCACACATTTAAAAAGGGCTTAGAACTCACCTTATTAACTTTCTCACGACAATCTACACAATCCACGTACACGAGATAACTAGTCCTTCTTCTAATCAAGGTATATCATAAACCTTGATTCAGTAAACTATTCTCAAACAGGACTCCTATGCACATGAACACTTATGCGAATGAGCACTCATGCGACTGGACTTATGCGGATGAGCATCCAATGCGGATGAGCTTCCAATCGTGCGAACGGACCTCATGCGACTGAACCATACGTTTGAATCATGCGACTGAACCTCCTGTCGTACGGCTGACCATTCATTCGCACGACTGAGTCCTCATTCGTGCATAGTGATCACTCGTCTTCATTCGGTCTTCTAACCAGGCGACTGGGTTCTCAGTCGCACGACTGAGTCTTTATTCGCACTCAGTCGCACGACTAGACGCTCATTCGCACGACTGAGGCATGCGACTGAGTCCATTCGTCTGAAACGAATCAACAGCTGTGTTCTTGACGTTTTTGATCCAACTTACTCAAAATTTGAGTTTTAACCATCCAAATCATGTCATATTCAAAACAGATCATATACACATTGTTTATAATGGTTTCGGATCATTGTTTTATCAAAACTTCACAAAAACTCGGATCCGAATTCCTGGATTTTAACTTAGAAAAGAACAAGACAAATTCAATGATTTAAACAGGTTATTAGATCAGATTCAATCATATACACAGCTTACAATATATTAGGATTGATCCGTGACACTCAAAACTTACCGAAACGGAGTTAGCTTAGTTGATTTGGCAAGAACATGGGTGTTTGGGTGTAAAAGGAACAAGAGATTGAAGATGATGCAGATAGGAATCTGCTTTTAAACTCTTTTAACCGCCTTACTTATCCCCACATTCATTCTAACCGCCTCACACCCAGTCGCACGACTGAATCATTCGCACGACTAAATCGTGCGACTGAAGCCCATACGCCTATGATTCGTGCGATTGAGTCTCATTCGCACGTAAGGGGTGCGACTGAAGTTCATTCGCATGCAAGTCATGCGACTGAACATCAATCTTAACAAACAAGCTCAATTTAATTAATTAAACGTAACTATAATTCAATTACAAATCCGGATTTAGAAACCGGATGTTACAGTATAGTTCATACTACCTGTTTTTAAATCACCCATTATAAGGCATAAAACACTACTTTAACGTTTAAATCAGTGAACGATTAACATAATAATGACGTAGGAACAATAATACATACCTGGATGTAGAAAAATCGACGAACAATACGTGTAGTATAGGCTATACGAGAAAGTTTTTTTTTCAAAGTGTGTGTTAAAGTGAGAAAGGTTAAAAGATATAGTGGTCCCGAGGATCTATACGCCGCGTATGGGTCCATACGCGACGTATAGCTTATATACTTTTTTTTAAATTTTTTGAGTTTTAATACGACACCGACCTATACATGGCGTATGGTCCTATACGCCCCGTATAGGTAGACTGATGTGACGTGGAATGTCAGACATTAATGACGCATTAATAGTCGATAGCTATACGCCGGGTATGGGCCGCGTATGGACCCATGCGCGACGTATAGGGGGTGTCGATTTAAAATAGTGGGTGTCTATTTATTAGGACCCAAATATAATAAGATAATGATTATAATTAGTCGATCTCGCCATAATTCATAAAATCTGTACCTGTTTTAGAATGGCAAAGAGACGGTTGGCATTAGATTTTTAAATCAATAATATGTTTGGCTCAATTTTTTTTTTCTATAAAAGATGCTTTACTATTTTTGTCCTAATTTAAATCCTTTAAAAATATTATTTTCATGACTAAAAAGATAATGGAGTACCTAAAGTCGTCAAAATTGTTTAATATCACAAAAATGGCAATACTATAGCATCTGTTAATAGAAAGAGCAGTATATATATTATAATTTCTGTGTAAAGAAACCAAAAGTTTACATGTAAAAGATCGGTAAACATATATTAAATATATAAAAAATACTCGAAACGAGAAAGACTAAAAATATTTTACTTAATTAACTTTAATTGGCTTTTTATGGGTAATAGTAAATAAAACCTTGAGATAAAGTTACTACGACAAGTGGGTCAAGGGTTTTTTATCACAGTGAGTCTTTGGGTGGTGGGTTCCCTTGGAATGGTGGGCGAGCCGGGTCACCAGCGCTGTCTGTGTTCACGGGCGTGGGTGGCCTTTCGACAACGGGTTTACCCGGGTGACCAAGCTTAAAAATTATTCGTTGGCCGTTCAAAAAAAAAACGAGAATAACAAAATCTTTGAGAAATAAAACTAGCTATCGATTAGAAGAAACAAAAAAAAAAAAAAACTATAGACTTAGGAAAAAGAATATATTATTTTTGTTGTAAATACTATACGAATCAACCAAATAAACGAGAAAATATAATTGCTGTGATTATATATTAATAGTTCTAGCATCTCTCCTAAGGTTGATAAAAACGCATAGAACTTGAAATATTCTGGAAGGGCATGAAACCCGATGACATTAGTTTTTAATGCTTTAGGTCATAAGACAAGCATGAAATTAAGAAATGCTCAGCGTGATTACTAAAATATATATACTCGTTTATCCACACCATAACTGTAAACATATAACTGTAAATATTTTCATTTCATTTTATTTTCTTTGTTCTTAAATAATAGAATAGCCAACTATTCATTTCCTTTATAGTTTTTATGTTTTTATGTTCTTTCTTTTTATTGATTATCAAAAAATTAATATCGTAAGATTTTTATTTAGAAAGCTTAATAGATAACTCTTAGCAGATTAACATATATATACCCAATAAACACATGTTTACCAGATACCCGACAGACACCGATAAATATCCGTATACATATCAGACGAATATGAGACATAATTTTGTAGGAAGTATGATACTAGCAATGAACGTTATGGCCCTGTTAATATGGGTGTAAGAGTGTGACGTGAAATAGTTTTGATGGTTTCAAAAGAAGCAAAGGGGCAACGCTTGTGACCCTTGTGAACCTTCTCACAAACCCCATGTTTAGAAACAAATATTTATTTGTAACTGGTTCTGTTGTACAATGTCTGCTCCTTCGCAAGCGTTGTTGTCTTGTTTGGTCGAGACTATTTAAGAGAAATATTTTGAAGAGTCATTTTGAGTGAAAATAAACATTTTAGGAATTTCCACATAAATAAAATGTACAATACTATTTATAACCATTTACTTTTTAAAAAATAGCATTCATAATGGATTTAGCATCCATGTCACTTTAATTTAATTTAAAATCACCATGCACTAAATTCATATAATATTTTATATAAATCTCTCATATCTTCTATTTTTATCTTACTAGCATGTTTTCCGACACGCGCGTTGCGCGTGGAAACCCAAGGCTGTCTCAGAAGAACACGTCTTCATCATCACCGACATCAGAACCCGAGGTTGTCTCAGACGAACACATCTTCGTCATCACCGACATCACACCAGATCTAAACAATGAAAGACATGAAACAATCTGGATCAAAATGCACACCACGTTGTAACAAAATCAAAATACTCGGTTCACGGCTCAGAACGGATGCCTGATTGCGGCTGCATGCCAGAAATGGCTGCCAAGCCAAAGCAAGCAGGACCATTTTTTCTATCATCATAGCCGAAGAAGCCACACACCCACAACTATATCACATATCTAATGAAAATAGCAAGCAGAACATATCCCATCATTAATACACCAACAATGAAAGCATGAAACAGTAAGTTTCGGATAAGCAAAGGGTCGTCGTCATCAACATGTCAACACACCTAGCCGGATTTAGTCTCAAATGGAAGAAACCTCATGATCCACGACACTAGTCTTCGGACCACCATCACCAACCTTGCAATCGCGGTCTTCAAGATAACGACAACGACAACAATTAGGGGCAAATAAAACAAAAATGGGGAAAGTACGACATGCACTCACGGAGAACAACAACCACGAGGCAACATTTCTGACGGAGACACCACCGGACCTGAAAACCCTTAAGAGAAACGACGGCCACTCTCTGGTGGAGCTCCACCGAAAGCTCTCCTAAAACAGTAGCCCCACCACCGGATGATGAACATCAACCTGATCAGGAGGAAGGCGGCGAACCAAAGACACCATCCCGATCTAGTCCGATCTCAACCCACGAACCATGAGGTTCCATAAAATTACAACACCGACGACGATGGTGACATGGTACGCTGGTTGAGCCATGGGCAACCGCTGCCTGGTCCACCTCAACCACAGAGGGGAGCGAAGCGGCAACAGATCCACCACCACAACAACCACCGGCTATAAAGACATGCAAGATAACTGTTACCGTCGCTGTCGCTGCCTCGCGATCATCGTCTTTGGCAAACGGGCGGCCACCACCACAAAACCCTAAAAACCCCAATCAGAAAAACATACGGAGAACAATGGGGAGAAACCCTTTTTCTTTTCTTATATGACAATGAGAGGGGCAAAATGCAAAATGCAGTAAAAATATGTGGCCAAACATAAAACCCAGCAAACCCAAGTGCTTCTTTACATTACTTTATAAACATATAGGAAAACTAGTAAATGCTTATTTTATTTACTCATGAAAACATATTTTATCCTTATTATTTTTCTTTTATACACTTGCAAGATTTTGATGGAAAATGAATAATAACATCATAAATTTGATGGCTTATTGTTGCAATTTTTATAATTTGTTGATAAGGTTAAAGAATGATGAATTCATTGAAAAGATGTTTTTAACTATTTTTAAAATTTTAATGTTAAAGATGGTGTTAATAAATTCATGACAAATGCTATAAGATAATTGAATAGAGTTTGTTTATATCTTAATTAAAAATTCTCGACCTAAAATAATGTAAAGAGTAAATCACATGGATGGTTCATGTGATTTCCTTAAAATATTGGATTTCATCCTTAAAGTTTTAAAATTATGTATATAGTCTCTAATGCTATAGTTATATTTTATTACAGATCATTCTGTTAGTTCAGTTAGTGATTTTAAATTTATCAAATAGTTATTTTACTTTTAGGGATTATCAATGTAATTTCATTTATTATTTTTTTATTATAAATATGTTTATTGTATAATGCACAAATAAAAAAATATTTTAAAAAATGTACTCTTTTAAATGTTTGGTTCATAATTGTTTTTTAAAACCAATATGCGGGTTTTTCTAAACCTTTATAAAAATATCTTCTTTTATAAAGATGTTTAAAACTAAAATTTTTATAAAACATGTTTAAGAAACTAAGAATTTGTTTAAGAAATAATATTATAAAATTGAATAGTTTTAGAAAAAAGAACTTTAGAAAACCAATCAGTTTAAAAAATTTTAAAAAATTAAAAAGTTTAGGATGACGTATAAAAGCGACAGGTTTAAAAATTGAAAATTTTAAAAAGCATGCTTTCAAAAACTTTTTTAATCGTGTATTTAAAACTTATTTTATTAAATAATAATCTTATTAAAAAGAAATTATAAAAATAATATAAAAATAAAAATTTTGAAAAACAAAAATATATTTTTTTCTAAAAAGGCTATATTTTAAAAGGTAAATTAAATAGATGGCTAATGCGAGTATAATGTTAATTTTTATAACATTTAACATCACTAACGATTGCCTAACAGATCTAGGGATCATATATAAAACAGAAAAAATGTTAGGGACTATATTCAAAAAAATTAAACTTGAAGGACTAAATCTAAATTATACATATAACCACACCGACTATCCATGTAATTTACTCTTACGTAAATTTTCAAATAAGATCAGACACTAAATCTTAAAAGTATACATTAAAATGATATTTAGATTAGAAACAATAATGATAGATAGGATTTGGTTTAGGTAGATTGATATTTATCCATTTAACTTCTCTCTCACCATATTTATATTTATCTATTTATTTTTTAGCATGATTGATTCATATAGATCTCCATGCGCTGAAAGTCATCGATATTCAATCGATGTTATGAACACTTTTTTGTTAAAAAATATAAACATGGAAGGCACTACAAGAAAGATATACTCCTTTTCAACATGGCATAAAACAAAACTTCACATGTATTACTGGACACAATATTACAATTGACACATGTTTCTTATAATTTGTGGTTAAAAGTATCTAAGTTACAATATTATTTCATTATAAATTTTTGAACACTTTTGAAAAAGGAATGTAAGTTGTAATATTGTTTTATTGTTTTGAAACGTTTAATAAACGGTTAAAAGGGAGTGATATTGTTAAAACGGTCATGACTTATGAAGTTACTATTTACTAACTTTCTCTCTCTCTCAAACTTATCTATTGATTATGTTATAAACAAATAAAATACTAATTGTAACAAGATGTAATTTTTTTATTTATATCGTTATATTAGAATTGATAATACAATAAAATAATAGTAAAACTTAATGTTAACGTATTTTTAACAACATTTTTATACCACCAAACGTTGCACTTATAAAGATTCAAACTTATATCACGTTTTATAAGAGGTGTACACTATAGCACTAGGTTATGAGTGGTAATATTAACCTCAAGATGTTTAATCAATGTTTAAACTTGTTTGATTTATACAAATAATATGTTTAACTACGTTCAATTAATACTCTCTTAGGGTTTTTTTTTCCTTGGCAATGACTTTACTCTAGTTTGGTTGCCTTGTTTTTGGCATTTGATATTAGGGCTGTAAACGAGCCGAGCCGAGCCGAGCTAGGATGGGCTCGAGTTCGAGCTCGAAGCTTATCGAGCCGAGCCGAGCCGGCTCGAAAATTTCTAACGAGCTCAAAACACCGGCTCGAGTTCGGCTCGTGAAAAGCTCGAGCCAGCTCGTGGCTCGTTCGAGCCGGCTCGATTTATTTTTTTATTTTATTTTTTCACATTAATTTATATAAAAACACAAAAAATATATATTAGTGTTTTTATCTGTTGTTGGGTACTCCGTACTAAGGGAAACAAAGATTATTATTTGAATATAAACAATTTGCTGTTAAGTTATATATTTTTTAAATAAAATACTTAATGTTTATAAAAATAATCCATTTTTATTTTAAAAAAAACCTTTTTAAAATTCTAATATAAAAATAATAATAATAGTAGTAGTAATAATAATGATTATTATTATTATACAATATAAAAATATATATACACATATATTATATGCACCGAGTCACGAGCCGAGCCAACGAACCGAGCCACGAGCCGAGCTCGAACCGAGCTAACCCTGGCTCGAGTTCGGCTCGCTTAGAATTCGAGCCGAGCCGAGCCGGCTCGTTTAGATTCGAGCTTTTTTCGAGCCGAGCTTTTTTCGAGCTTTTCTCGAGCGAACTTCGAGCGAACTTCGAGCCACGAACTTTTTGTACAGCCCTATTTGATATAGATGTGAAATTAGGCATATAATTAAATAAATTCTTTTGCTTGATGATCAATTTTTTTTTTGGTATTATGGATAATTAAAATGTGAATTGTTATAACAAGCTATCTTTATGACAACATGATGGTGTAATAGATGATATGTTCTATCTTCTTTTCCTGTTCTCTCATTTTATTTTTTAATATTTTAAGATAAGAATTCAGACAACAATGCTCCTTAATATAAAAGAAGCTTATGTTTCATATACTAGAAGTCTAGAATATTCAAACCTTTTTAGTAGAATTAATCATCTGATCATAATGCTTATATCTAGATCTACACATACACAATCATGTCCTCTTTTTCATCCAAGATCTACGTTCCGTTGTCTACGAGTAGAACATTAGAGAGGTATCTTAGCTCCCGAGACCTCACCTAGGTGGTCCATCTCTTAACATTGTGTTCTGAAGTACACATTAACAATTGTCCATAAACAAATCAAATCGGCAAGGGGAGGGACAAGGCCATAAGAGCTCCAATTCTAGAAAGATTCGAGTATATCATCACTCTGATTCAATGGAGCCATCATAGTAATTCTTAACTATGATGGTAGATTGATGCAAAATCTTTTGTTACGCGTACATTGTTTAAATAAAATACAACATAATATGAATCATAGAAAACAATATAAACATGAAATTGAGATTGCATACATCAAAGATTATAGTCCAATAAAATTAATTTAAAAATGTTGATTTATAGAGCAATTTATCATTTGTGATTTTCAATGGAGGAAAATTAGTGTTGTCATGAAGCAGTTTTAATTTTTAATTGGATTCGATATCTTGTGGACAAAATTGGTGGGCAAAAAATCAATTTGATCCAGAGGTAAGATGGTGTGTAATCAGTGACCACGGGCTCCACAATATTATTCGATGGGAGCCACACCACCTGTAACCCTGTACCCCTGCATCATTTTAAATTTCGCTATTTAAATATTAACTATTTAAAATATTAAAGTATATGTTTGTCCGTTAAAATCTTTTGTTTTTTTTATATTTTATAAATAGACGTATTGAACAAGTTAAATAACAAGACAAAGTAACTTTGGCTGAAATAGTGTGGATACGAAAACGGGTAAAAGATTTGATTCTTCAAGAAGCTTCAGTGAAGTAACTCTAAAAGTTGTTGGACAAAGGGTTTAAAACACATATCTTAATGGTTTTATAATTGACACTGACTAAGAATATTTAAGTTTAATTAAATTGTTATAACTACAAGTTTATAATGAATAAAATAAAGTTTTTTAAAATGAGTTTTAGAATAAATGCACTTAAAATTTAGGAAACTATTGATAGATTACTTCATGACATATTGCTCTTCAATAACCAAAGAGGGAAATAAGTGAAAAACAATTTTTTTATTGAACGGCCAAGGAATAATTTTTAGTCCGGTCATCCGGGTAAACTCGTTGGCGAAAGGTCACCCACACCCGCGAACACAGACAGCGCTGGTGACCGGCTCGCCCATCATTCCAAGAGAAACCCACCACCCAAAAGCCCACTGTGAAAACCATTGACTCACTTGGAGCATATTGCACACAGTGAGACTCCAACCCATGATCTTTACCTTGAAAAGTCATAAGATACCTCCTCCCAAACCAGTTGATATATGACTCATTAACAATGAAAAGAAAAAAAAAAAGGCTAGGTGGAAAAAGAAGTCTAGTGTAGGGATTCGCACCTCCGCGTGTGGGTTTTAGCAATGTTTTGAAAACCGGACCGGACCGGCCGGTCCGACCGGTTCGACCGGGAACCGGACTCCAATCCGGTCCGGTTCGGTGCTTAAAACCGGTTTAACAGTGAACCGGTGGTCAGACCGGTTGAACCGGTCGAACCGGCGGTCGGACCGGTAACCGGACCGGTTGAACCGGTTGAACCGGTTGAACGGACCGGTTCTTATATACGGTCCGACCGGTTGAACCGGTCCGACCAGTGAACCGGTATGGCGTCCGGTTCAATGTCCGGTCCGGTTTTAAAAACATTGGGTTTTAGTGTAAGAATACCAAGCCTAAAGAAAATTATACTTATGTATTGTTTTCATTCAGTATGTATATATATATATATAGGAGAATTATTATCCAAAATCAATTTTTATACAAGTGTTTAAAGCGTAAGTGTTTGTACCATGTGAAGCTTAATTTCTCAATCACCAATTTCATTCGCCTGCAAATATACCATAGTCAAATGCTCGATACAAACCCTTTTTATAACACAAGTAAACTAGACCACATTACAGCAAAAATTTTAAGAATTTATTAATATCTTGCTAATTAATAAGATCAAAAAAACATAATTTACTCTATGCAGGTTGTCTTTAAAATAGAAAATCTGTACAACATGTATTTAAACTTGTTACATCTACTAGTAGGACTTAGACGCTTACTACTATAACCATTTTTCAAGGTTTCTTGACTTCTTCGAAACAAGCTTATAATAAGGAAATTTACATTCTTATAAACAAGAAAAAAAATATCCTATACACAGGTCTTGTCTTATTGTCACATGTTACAAAACTTGTAGCAAGAAAATGACTCCTATTAAATTTTGTGGAAATATAATATATATTTACAGCTGACATATAAAGTTGTGTGGTTAAACATCTTATTCAATATCAATGGTTTTGAAAGTTAGAGAATGTACGATTGTATTCGTCAATGCTCCAAAAGTCAACATCACAATTCTGCCCTCCACTAAGTGCAAAATATATAATATAATTTAGTAAACTTGTTTTGTATATTATACTTTTAATTCTTAATACTTTGTATACGATGATTTGAAGTTGTTTGGGCAACCAACTGAATTTTGATCCAATAACATATAAATGCATGATAAAAGTTTTCTTTCGATCAATTGTTTAAATCCTACAATGTTAGTTCGATATAAAGTAGATTAACAATGATAAAAAAAATAGTTGTTAAGGTACCAGAGTGGTTTGGATGTTTCGTTTCATTGCTAGCTTTTTTAATGCCGAGTTTGTCGGATTTAAAAATCGACATAACTCATATGGACCACTCCAAATTAAACTTTTTTATTTTTGTATTTTACTTTCTATATAGACTCTTGTGCTAGTTTTTATTATACACATCTTAAAATTAGTTACATATTTTATATTTTACTATTGAATTTTGTTTTAATTTTTCTCTTATGTAGTTCGCGTAATGCTATTAGGATGAACATATGACCTGATTATATTGATAATGTATATCAATTAACCGGTTCTATAAAGAAAGCGGACTAAGATAGAAATTAATTTGAGCATTATAAATATAAAGCGTTGGTTGTAATTACGAGTTATATTATTTAGCATTAAAACTATATATACTCACAGTTTCAACTATGGTATCCTTTACTTCTACTTATAGAATTGTTTAATTTGATAGGATGACTGAATTGATGGTAAGGGAGAACTGGAATGAGAATAACAGAAACGTTTGGTTTGAGGATACATACAAGAATAAAATCCTACCGACGGATTTCGTGTTTATTCTATTCCAACCTACCATGCATCAAAACTATACGATTCTTGACAAAAAACCAAACACCACCACAATTTGTTTACATCTTATGTATATTTCATTTTGTGAACCAGAAGGAACTAAACACATATCATGCGAGATACATATAGAGTTTTCTCTTTGTTTACATGTACTTAAACAATAAACATCTTTTCATGATATAACATAGTCATAGTCATGCCCGTAAAATGTTCTTAGGAACAACTCATCCAACCCGCTTTGTAAAGGAAACTTGAAACACGTACAACATGAACAATTTATTATATAAAACCATAATAGCTAGGAGAGTAAAATATAAATAAAACTTTATAATAATGTAATGATTAAGAATCTAGAAAAATGATTAAGAAAAATGGAATAAATGATTTGGTGTATTGGTAGAAAAAGTCAAGCAAAGAAAAGGAAAATCCAAGGCAATAAAGAAAGTCGGCAAGAATCATAGTGGTGATTCGGGAAGGATATATATATGTGTGTGTAGATAAGCCCATATATAAAGGGTCCTAATAAATAGACATCCACTTTTTTAAATCGACACCCCCTATACGTCGCGTATGGGTCCATACGCGGCCCATACCCGGCGTATAGGGTACGACCATTAATGCGACATTAATGACTGACAACCGACGTCACATCACTTCACCTATACGGGGCGTATAGGTCCATACGTCACGTATAGGTCGGTGTCAATTTAAAAAAATATAAGCTATACGTCGCGTATGGTCCCATACGCGGCGTATAGATCCTCGCCATACTATATCTTTCAAATTTTCTATTTTTTACACACACTTCAAAAAAAAACACTCTCGTATAGCACTATACTACACGTATTGATCTTCGATTTTTCAACATCCAGGTACGTATTATTGTTCATACATCATTATTATGTTAATCGTTCATTGATTTAAACGTTAAAGTAGTGTTTTATGCCCCAAAATGCGTGATTTAAAAACTGGAATAAAGAACTATACGCCGGTACAGCCCCGCGTATAGGGCTATACGCAGCGTATAGTTCTTTGGTTGGGGACGAAGACACATTGGTGTGTACCCTATACGCGGCGTATAGATATATACGCGGCGTATAGGGTGTTGCAATACGCGACTTGGGGGCCATACGTGGGTCCCCTATACGCCGCGTATAGTCCTATACGCGGCGTATAGGGTCGGATTCGACCTATACGTTGCCCTGTGACCCATACGCTGCTACCCTATACGCTGCGTATAGACCTATACGCGGCGTATAGGGTAAATATATATATACAAATACATATATATGTATATACGCATATACATATACATATACATATACATATACATATACATATACATATACATATACATATACATATACATATACATATACATATACATATACATATACATATACATATACATATACATATACATATACATATATATGTATATACACATATACATATACATATATGTATATGTACATATATACATATAACATGTATATGTATATGTGTATACATATACATATACATATACGTATATATATGTATATGTGTATATATATATAGATACGTATATGTTGTTTTTGACCTATTTGTTCACCTGTGCAGATATGTCTTCCGATTCTGAGATTGAGGCTGACGTTGTTGACCATATTGCCGAGCATCCTTGGCTGCAGTTTGATGCCGGTTCTGTTGAGCACGCTAAGTGCTCAAAATTTATTCGGATGAAGATCGGTCATCAAAAGGCCGTAGATTGGGAGGTGATGGCTGAGTTGGGAGAGCGCGATCGTCTTGCTGCTATTATCGGAGACGATACACCGTGGAGACGTCTTTTTGAGATCGCATTCTTACCGTCCCACCGTGAGCTGGTAGTGGAGTTTTTATCCACATTTACATATATTCGTCCAGATGAGATGGTGGAGGACGATGAGCGATCGGAGATTTCTTTTACGCTTTGTGGACATGCACATCAGATGTCCATTGAGCAGTTTGCAGTTGTCTCAGGGCTTTATTATGAGCCGGAGACTGTTACCCCTCTGTTCACTGAGGGTATTACTGAGATGGAGGAGGGCACATTGAGAGAGTGGTGGCCTGAGATTGCCGGAGGTCCGTTTCAGAGGACTAAGGGCAGGGTCACCGGCATTCGAGATCCTCTCATCCGTTATCTGCATCGGATGATCGCCACGTCCATCACGGGACGTGGCAAGAGTCGGGAGTGGTGTACCATTCCCGACTTATTTTACTTATACTGTTTGATTACGGGGACCAGGTGTAACCTGGCGAGGTGTTTGGCGGAGTATTTTGCTTCGTATTATCATCGCCAGGAGCGAGGAGCGGTGTACGGCGGCGCGTACATCACGTTGATTGCCCGATCTTTAGGTTATCTTCCTCGGCATCTTGGTGACGTGTCTCCGCCGATCGAGCCGGTGAGATTAGATCGTCGTACGCTATTCGGCATGCGTATTATACGCCAGTTTCCGGTTGGCATACGATTCTCTCTTCGCCCGGGGAGATCTGGCAGCCGGCACCAGTTCAGCAGCTCGGCATTGTCGATCCACTGCAGCAGCACGGGCAGCCGCATGATCAGCCACCACCCGACGAGCAGCCACATGATCAGCCGCCTCCTCAGCCACATCAGCCGCCTCCTCAGCCTCAGATCCCACGACATATTTATAGAGAGGTGAGGCTGCCTGCACGTGTGGAGACATTGTTGCAGGATATGTCTAGGAGCTTACGGCAGCAGAGTCGACGGCTCGATCGCGTTGAGGATCTGATGGAGTGGCAGGTTCAGTTAGAGATGGCGCGGCGTTCTGGTACTGATCCTCCGCCGTTGCCACCGCCTCGAGATTACCCTGACTCCCCGTAGTTTTGTATTGTAATTTTTATTTTGTTATGTAATTTAAAAACTTTGTAAATATATTATCAGTTTATGTTTATCTTTTATGTTTATTATCAGTTTATGTTTATCTTTGTAAATACATACAGACATACAGACATACAGACATACATACATACATACATACATACATACATACATACATACATACATACATACATACATACATACATACATACATACATACATACATACATACATACATACATACATACATACATACATACATACAGACATACATACATACATACATACAGACATACATACATACATACATACAGACATACATACATACATACAGACATACAGACATACATACATACATACATACATACATACATACATACATACATACATACATACATACAGACATACAGACATACAGACATACATACATACATACATACATACATACATACATACATACATACAGACATACAAACATACATACATACAGACATACATACATACATACATACAGACATACAAACATACATACATACAGACATACATACATACATACATACATACATACATACAGACAAACAAACATACATACATACAGACATACATACATACATACATACATACACAAATACATACATACACACATACATACAGACATACACACATACATACATACACACATACATACATAAATAATTTTAATTCAAATTATATATATTAAAACTCAAAAAATTAAAAAAAACATATACATATATAAACTATACGCCGCGTATAGACCCATACGCGGCGTATAGCTCCTCCACTACAGTCCTCTTGCGACCACGTACAGTGCTAATGCGACCTATTATTTTGTACTATACGTGGCGTATGGTACCATACGCCACGTATAGTACAAAATAATTGGTGCTCATGCGACCACTACAGTGCTCTTGCGACCACGTATAGTGCTCATGCGACCAATTATTTTGCACTATACGTGGCGTATGGGTCCATACGCCACGTATAGTACAAAATAATTGGTGGTGTCAGATGTACTTTTTGTACCATGTACGATTACATGGTACATACGCTGCTTATAGGATCCTATACGTGGAAGACGTGGCAAGCCTATACGTAGCGTATAGGCCCATACGCTGCGTATAGGATCCTATACGTGGCGTATGGACCCATACGCCACGTATAAATTATTTCGATATGACATGACCCAAGATTCGTTTTCACCTATATAACAACGATTTCGATAACACTTTCGATATGCTTTCGATTCCTGTAAATCCCAAACGTATTTCTCTCTCAAAATATCACACTTTTTATTCGTTCGGTATGTCGTTTTGGGACGGTAACTATTTGTTTGGTGAATATTCAAATGAATATTCAAATGAATATTCGTTCGTGGTGGATAGTAATCAAGATGATGCGTACGTTCAATCTGCTTACGAGACAGGACTACCAGATTTAAACCAATCGTATGTTCCCGATGATGAAGTTGAGTTTTGCCGAGAGTCAACTTACGACACGCAACAAAATAATATACTCTCGAGTGATGAAAAACAAACGACAAAAGTATCGTTTGAAACATCTCAAAATTTTTTATCTCTCGATGAGCTAGTCTGTTGGGCTGTTAATAGAGGACGTGATAATGGTTACGTTATTATTACACGAAGATCAAAGAAAAAAGAAGGTCAGGTCGTAAAGGTATGGCTTATCTGTGATCGTGCGGGCGAACACAAAAGTAAAGCAACAGTTAGACGATCTGGTAGCAAAAAAATCGGATGTCCTTTTAAATTAGTAGGGATATACGACAACAAACGTCGTTCGTGGAAATTAGAGGTGCGAAGTGACGAACATAACCATGATCCTGCTCAACATATGGAGGGGCATCCTTTTGTAAGAAGGTTTTCTCAAAACGAATACAATTTGGTGGAGCAGCTTACTGATCAGAACATGGAGCCTCGTAGCATCTTATCAGCTATTAAAAAGCAAAATCCTAATAACGCATCAATAACCAGAGACGTATACAATGCTCAATATAAGATAAGAAGTGAAAGAAAAGTCGGTGAAACACCAATGCAAGTCTTAGAAAACCTTTTATCTATTAAAAGGTACGTTTATTACACCCGAGGTTTTTTTTTTCAATAGACTTAATTAAAATGAAGCCTAACTTGTATTTGTATCCTCACTTAACAACATCAATTTTCCTTCCTTTTCCTATTAAAAGGTATGTTTATTACACCCGAGAAGATCCCGATACTAATGTCGTAGAAGATATATTTTTTGTCATCCTAAATCATACGACACTTGGCGTGCATTTCCGCACGTGCTGATGATAGACGCTACATATAAAACAAACATGTACAAGCTTCCGTTTGTTCAGATTGTTGGTGTGACCTCCACACACAAGACATTTTGTGTTGCTCATGCGTTTATTAGCAAAGAACGGGAAGATAATTTGAATGGGTGCTTAATAGATTGAAAGATACGTTAAGCAACTGTATGGAGCCGCGCGTCATAATAACAGACAGAGATCTCGCTTTAATGAACGCATGTGTTAAAGTGTTTCCGAATGCTTCAAAGTGTTTATGCAGGTGGCATATTGATGAAAATATCGCGAAACACTGTAAAGCAAGTTTTACAAAAGATGACTGGAGAAAGTTTAAATATGCATGGGCACGTTTGTGTGAGTCTCCCACGGCGGAGATTTACGAGTATAACTATAACCTTCTTTACGAACGATTAGTTGAAGCGAATCGAGAAAGTAAGTTTTTATTATATTTTAATTATATTTTAATTATGTTTTATTATATTTTCAATATATAATTTAATTATGTTTTATTATATTTTCAGAGGTATTGTCATATATAAACAGAAACTGGTTAGAGAGTTACAAAGAAATGTTTGTATCAGCCTGGACTAACTTGAACCGCAATTTTGGCCAACGCACAACAAATAGGGTGGAGAGTCAACATGCAAATTTAAAAAGATATCTTAAATCAACAAATAGCTCACTGGATAGACTTGTGGAGTTTGTAGATCAATTGGTGAACGCACAAGAGGTAAATTTAAAAGAAAGCTTTGAGACAAGCAAAATTAAAACCATGAATTATCATAAACTTTCGCTATTTGATTACTTAAGAGGCAAGGTTTCACACATAGCTCTTGATTTATTAGTTGCCGAAAACACTAAATTGCATGTGATGCGCTCTGCAAATGCAACATGTGGTTGTCATCTTTTCACTAGTTGTGGCTTGCCTTGTGCTTGTCGGCTGGAAAAATATGAACATTCTGGTAATAGTCGCTCCATCATTATCATTTTTCTATTAAAGTGACAAATTATGTATTAATTTATACTTTATAATGCAGGCACTAAATTTCCATTAGATGCAATTGACGTATTTTGGACGAAGCTTGATAACATTAAGCCATCATATACGGTGGATGAAAAAGTTGATGTTGAAGAAGAAATGGAACGGGTGAAACAACAAATAATGACACAACCCGCAGCTGTAAAATTTAGTTTGGTGGAAAAAATAAAAAAAATTGTGTATCCATGGAAAAATAACAAAAAAGCGCCTGTTGTTCAAACAGATATTCGCGGTCGTCCAACGTTAAAGGTTCAACAACAAAAGTACGACACTCAACAAAGTACGTGCGACATGCCGAGACATAGCTCGTTTATTGCGTCTCACATTTCCGGAAGAACAAGTTCAACTGTAAAGCCCCAGAAGCCTGCCATGCAACGTAGTCGTTCAACGTCATCTAAAGTATCACGGGGTACTAATGAGTTTTCTTCGATTGTCGGAGATCACCAATTAAACAATATAAACAGGTTAAAAAATTGGATTCCGTCAATCTTTCATCAGTATATTTCACGTATACGAGATGTCAGACCCGATGGGAATTGTGGTTTTCGATCAATAGCTTTAGGCTTAGGGTTTGACGAAAATAAGTGGATGTATGTGCGGACACAACTTTTAGAAGAGTTGGACAGACATGAATTGGAGTACAGAGAAGTTTTCGATACTTTGTACCCCGGAAAGTATAACGAATTACGTCACACCATCGATTGGCAAAGTGTGGAACCTGCACCAGAAGAACATTGGATGATAATGCCGTATACGGGATTAGTGGTTGCTCAAAAGTTTGGGGTTATTCTTCATTTACTAAGCAATAATGGCTGTCAAACATTTTTCCCATTATGGGCTGATCCGAAAACTGTCATGCCTCATCATGTCGTGTCGATTGTTCATGTCAACAACAATCATTTCGTCCACGTTAAGTTAGAAGGAGATTATCCGATGCCAACATTAAGTAATCTTTGGATTCTTAACCGAAGCGTACGTGCTGCAGAATGAGAGATTATGTATAGGATTCGTATCTCGGAATACAACGCAATAATAGAGAATAACCGAGAACCCCCGGCTTATATAAATTTATTTTAATTTATAATTTGTAATATGCGAATTATATTTTTAATTTTAATTTTATTATTGTATTCATATTGTATATATTAAAATAAAAACTCAAAAATTAAAAAAAAATAAATATATAAGCTATACGCCGCGTATGGTTCCATACGCGGCGTATAGCTCTTCCACGTATGGGTCATAAGTCACGTATGGGTATAAAATGTCAAACCCTATACGCCGCGTATGGTCCCATACGCCGCGTATGGTCCCATACGCCGAGTATAGGGTATAAAACGTCAAATCAACAACATACCCTATACACCGCGTATGGACCCATACGCGGCGTATAGGGCACAGGGGTGTTGATTTAAAATTAAGGGGTGTCTAAATAAAGCAACCCTATATAAATTACCTTGATCACAAGTATAGTCAAATACACACGTCCCTACCTACCGTCCAACACCCTCTTCGACACTTGCATATTTTCGTAACTCACTTCCGACAGGTTGTCACTGTTTTTTTACCGCAAAACACATAGTAACTAAAACTATATATAAATCTATTTTATTTTTTATAATACAACTTGAAACATCAACTACTCTTTTAACACCTTAATACTATTAAGTTACATGAGTGTTAATATTTGTAGGTTATATGCTTTTGGTAGGTTGTCACAAATTGTTTGCAAGTAATCTTTTCTATTTCACCTTGTAATCAATTAGTTAATTTAAAGTGTCAAAAATTATAAAAGGACATTAACTCTTGTAAATCGAGATTTTAAATAAGTTATAAGCCTATATTTTTAGATGTAGAAAAGCAAGAACATTTTCTCAAACCATTTTTTACACACTTTAACATTTATTATTCTTTTATTCTTGACATTTTTAATTAT